>PVKS010006043.1:0-80898 GCA_004027875.1 Aplodontia rufa
TTTTTTTTTTTTTTAAAGAGTGGGACAGTGAGAGAGACAGAGAAAGAGAGAAACAACTTTTATTTAGCTTTTCACATGCCCTTAGTTGCTCCAACACTGAGTTGTGTACGTGGTGCTGGGGTTTGAACCCGGGTCCTCTGCTTGCCAGGCAAGCACCGAAACCACTGAGCCACTGCTCCAGCCCCAAGGCTGAGCATCCTTGAGGAAGAGTGTGGCAGGGGGAAGAGGCTCAAGGCCTGGCTCCAGGAAGCAGAGAGAGATTCCATGCCAGATATAAAACAAAAACCCAAAGGCCCCCCAGTGACCCACCTCCAGCCACACCCTACCTGCCTTCAGCCAGTTAATCATATCAGGTGACAGACTCACTGATAGGATTAAGGCTTTTGTGATTCAGTCAGTTCACTTTGGCCTTCACATTGGCTCACATATGGAGCGCTTGGGGAACACCTTTTATTCAAACAAGTTCTTTGGAACTTTCTGCTATAATATTTATTGACATAGGAAAAGATGTTTACATTACATTTTCCAAACACCTGAGTATCAATATGGGAATGCTGGGTTTTGCCTTTCTTCCATTTATCAACTTATTGACTCTTTCTTTGTACTGTGATAATGGAGATGGGTCCTATGAACACTTCTCTGCCACAGGGCACAATGTTAGGGTTTGTCAGGAGAAGGCACTGGAAGAAAACTGCAAGCCATAGAAGAGGAAAGGGTGCCTTTCCCAGGGTTCCATGGGTATAAAGGTAGTGGCTGCTTCCTATGTTATGGCTAGCAGTAGGGTATCTAAATTAGAGAAAAAAGGCATCAGTTTGACTAATTCAAGTCCAGAGTATAAACTGAATTACCTATGTCTTACCAAATACAGATGCAGGAAATACTAGGGTGTTTTGTCCATTGCAGACTCAATGTAAACCACGAGTTTGACATAAAACCACAAAGTTAATGAAATCTTACTCGGCATTAAATATAGTGTCTTTTTTACAAGAGATAATAATTCCATATGATTTTTACATTTGAGATATCATTGGAAATACTTAGTTTAACATGTGTCAGTGAAATTCTAGAAGGATTTTGAATAATTGGAATGCATATAGATAAAGGAAATTAGGATGGCAAAAAGCCTCAAAACAATGACTACATTAAAAAATGGTTGAACTAAGTGAGGGTATCTGGTTTCAAGAAGTAAGCCTTTGGGAATGAAGACAGAAAACTATTTAAATATTTGAAAGGTCATCTAGAGCAGGAGGAATTGAATTTATTTATTGTGGCTCCAGAAAGCAGACAAAGTATTATAAAGGAGCAGTTATAAGGCAGAATGTTATTGTTAAATATAACAGGGAAATAGAATAATGTTTTCTAAAACAGAGCTTTTAGTAATTTAGGGAAACAATAGACTCATAAAATGGAAAATACTATGACAAAACATTGCATGATCTAATGTAACATACAGACATATATATATACACTATAAGAGGAGCCTGAGAACTATTTGTTAGGGATTTTCAGAGTACAAGATTCATTGCACAGTTTCCAAGTTAAAATTTTATGAGTTTATTTAAATCAAATCCTCCTGTTACAGCGAAACATTTAGATCACATGTAGGTTTAGGAATCCGGTGGCCTGAATTTGGCTCCCTTTTCTTTAGTACCAGTTCCAGTCTCTTTGACTTTTCTCAGTTAAACTGATGCAGGATCCAAGAAGAAATAAAAATTGAACTTTCATATTATCTAGAAATAAATAAAAACTCTTCTTTCAGAATCTGAAGACTTGACTTAGAAAGAAAATTATAACTTTAGATGCCCTCATTTTTGAAGAAGAAAGATGAGGAAGAAAAAAAATCTCTGTTCTGATCTCATTAGAAAAAGAGCAATTTAATAAACTAAAGTTCCTCTGATCATTTACAGAAGTCCCCCACCCTCATGATTCAAATCTTCCATTAACTTCCAGAAATGAATCATTATACCGATCGGTTCTGCATTTTTGTTAACAGTTAGTTTCTTAAAACTAACTAGTGTTTCTTAGAGGCACTTGTGAGCTTTACTGAGCTAAGAAAAACCTACCTTTTCTATAATGTTCTTCTGTTTTTATAATTAAAACATATTCAGAAAAAATGTGTTCTCTTTGAGCCCTCAGAATACTGCTGTGTTTACTTGTGCTGGGAACTTTTTCATAAGCTTCCATGTTTTTTCCTAGTTAATTCTGTTGTGTCTTGATTAAGTCAACATTCAGTATTTATATTTGTTATAGCTATGCAAATAATATTCATAGTTGAGCAACATACTGTGCAATGATTAACTTTCCTTCTTGAACCAATTTTTGCTTACTTGGCACTTTGTAATTGCCTCATTTTTTTCATTCTTCCTGGAGCTCTCCACTGTCCTGCTGCCGCCCCTTTGTTCTCCCAGGTCAGCCACAAGCCACCATCCTTACATACCTCCTAACCTGAGAACTTGCTTCTCTTTAGTGGTAGACACCTGCCCCTCTTTAT
The DNA here is from genome assembly GCA_004027875.1 of Aplodontia rufa. Taxonomy (NCBI): domain Eukaryota; kingdom Metazoa; phylum Chordata; class Mammalia; order Rodentia; family Aplodontiidae; genus Aplodontia; species Aplodontia rufa. The sequence continues at coordinate 2,492 of PVKS010006043.1, forward strand.
TTTTTGTTCATTCAGTGATTTGGGTATAACAACTTTATATAGATTTATTAGAAAGGGTTTGTGAATAATTAGGTTTCTAAGAAAACTGTTGATCCTTATTATTTGTGGATTCTCTATTTGTAAATTTGCAAAATGATTTATAATCCCCAGATCAATACTGGCAAAGCATTCCCATTCATACAATGGGAAAGAGTTATAAAACTTTAAGTCATCTGATGTGCATATTCCCAGCTGAGGTTGATCAGAGCAACACTGCCACCTTATTTTAGCTCTCACACTATATACAAGCATCCATCTTGTGGTCTTCTTAAAGTCATGATTTTTAAAAAATTTTTGCACTATTGGAGATGGCCCCAAGCACAGTGCTAAAGTGCTATCTAGTGTACCTAAGGCAAGAGGGTCATGAGGTGCCTTAAGAAGAAAAGACACGCTAGATGACTTTTGTCCAGATGTGAATTATATTGCTGTTGGCTATGAATTCAACAAGTCAACAATACATATTAAGGGAGGAGTCTTCAAATAGAAGCAGACATAAGCAAGATTATGTATAGACTGGCTGGCAAAATTGTGACCAGAAGCTCTCAGAAACCTAATCCTGCATTTTCTTTAGGAAATATGGCTCAGTGTTTGCTAATTTAGTATTTGTACGGACTTTACAGAGCCTAACTACTAGGGTAAACAACAGTCTACTGTTACCTTTTTCTGTCTGTGTGATTTGGTTGATAGTATGTTTGACTTGATAGATAGCCTAAATATTTAGGCTAGAAGTAATTTGCCTTCAGAATGTGAACCTGGTAGCTGCAAGGTTCTAATACCAAGAAATTCTGATATTATTCTGTTTCCACCATTTGGACTTTTATGGTCTTCTTAGCCATGGTAACCTGACCAAGTTTGGGTTATCTTTCATTTACTGTGCCTACTGCCTTTTTCTTTGAAATCTCATAAGTTTGAGAATTTATTTCTACAATATGGATAATGTTTTCCTCATTAGGTAGATATTGAACTCCTGAAGAATGGTTTTCATTGTTTTAAAATCTTTTATTATTTTGGATCTATTTTTCTGTTTGATCTTTTAAATTCATACCCAAATTTCTATTGAACTTTTTATTTCTGCTAAAATCCTTTTAATTTCCAAGACATTTTTTCTTATCCTCCATATATATCTTTTTAAATAGCATTCTAAAAATATACAATGTATTTTCCTGCTGTTATGGATATTAATTATAAGCTTTATTTTTAGCTTTTTTTGTTTAGTTCTATGCTCACCCTGTTTCGGTGGAATTCTGAGTTTCTTTTGGGCTTTTTGAGAAGATATTCTCACATGTTTGGTGCGTCTTTGCTGGTTGGTCACATTTCAAAGCAACGTGCAAAAACCTGGCTGGAATCTGAGTATGTGTGTGTATGTGTGTGTGTGTGTGTGTGTGTACACTCATGTGCACATGTGTATGTTTGCAGGGTCCATTGCCTGATGGGACTCATCATAGCATGATGGGATGCAGTCCTAGGAATTTATTGGGAATGTCAAATGTCAGCATCTGTAGTTTTGGGGGCAGTCATTTTCCTCAGAGATGCTGAACTGCTCATTCACATAAAGAGAAGACTTATCCTGGTGTAATATTGATACATAACAGAATTTGGTGGTTTTATTGGCAATTGGGGTCGTGACAGAGTTTTTAATGCACTGTGAAGCATGAGGACAGGTTGGAGTATTAGGAGTTAATGTAATATCTGGCATCCAGCAAACACTTCACATGCACTCATATCCCTTCTGCTGGTGAGTTATTTCAAAATGAATGGACTGAGTCTTTAAAAGTGAAAAACTAAGAGCAGCAGCAGGAAGGAGAAGGAGGAGGGATGGAAGGAAGAGCAAGGAGAGGTACGAGGAGAGAGGAAAAGAGGGAAAGGAAGGAGAGGAAGGAGTGGAGAAGAGTGAGAAGGAGGAGACAGGTGTCAGGTAGCAGGAGAAGGAGAGAGGGCAAGGAAGAGAGGAAAAGGCAGAGGAGGGAAAGGCAGAGGGAGTTGAAGAACAGAGACGTGGTCTGTGCTTTCCAGTTTCCCTCAAGGTGGTCACTGTTCGTCAGTCCCGTTCTATCTGGAGTCTCTTAGAAGACACGCTTTAGTTCAGCCAAATGATGCTGGCTATCTCTAGAGTAGAGATGGAAACTGCCCACCTTTATGTCCCATCATATGTTAACAGTCCCACGATATCTTACTGTCTTTCAAGAATTATCAAGTCCTGCTTATGTTATAGGTATCTATTCATTTTTATACTTTTTCCTCTCTTCAGTAGTTAGAGTTCTTAACCAATTCCTTATGCTAGAGATACCATCTTATTCATGTTATCCTCTGCATTAGATTATACTCTCCTTGAGGGCAAAGACTTGGTCTTACCAACTTATTGTGGTTTTTAATTTAAAAATTTCCAATCTATCATAGCCTGAGGCTTTTATATAAAATCATATGCCTTGATGTAACAGTGTGATCAAAATGCTGTAAAAAGTTTCAAATGTTTGCCCTTTGGTATAATGCATGCATATGATGGGTGAGGCTCTGGGTTCAAAATCTGACACTGCAAAAAAAAATAAATAAAAGTTTACTCTTCCTCTCTCTAGTTGTTAACTGGTAGAAAATAATTTATCAAGTGGCACCATTCACTGAATCCACCATGACGTGCCAAAGTCTGCTCCACCTCTGTATTTTGCTCCTATCTATATGACTTGGGCAGACTTTTGCACTGAATAATTCTTTCTGATTAAAATGGAATTGATATTTTGAAAGACAGATCTAGATCCTAGAATAAAGTCTCAATTAGAATGAAAAGATATTATAACATCCACTTCTGGTTTTTAACCCCTGGGTTATACTTCGCAAATCTAAATATTAAATAATTAATAGTGTTCCTCAAATTAATGTAAACTGAAGAAGACAGAACATATTAGATATTTAAGCCTATTTTATTTGATACCACTCTTCAGCTGACATTGTCAAAAATAAATGTCTAAATACTGAGTTTCTCCAGCAATGATAATTTGGTGGTGTGATCTTTGCAACATAGAAATTTTACTATTTAATAGGAAAGTTTCCCTGTCTTGTGGGTTACTAGAGATCAGAAGCTCATATTGTTACTGCATTATATTTTTCACACACACAGTGCCCATCAAATAATGAATTAATGTACTTAATGAAACTGGACCGTTGCTCATTGCACAGAAGGCCAGCAATACCATCAAATCCTTTCTCTAGAGCTTCAAACCCACAGCTGGCAAATTAAGACACTTAGGAATGAACACTTTGATTTATTGGGTATCTCCTTAATCTATGACTTGATGGTCTTACATGGGAATTTGTAGTTCTTAGCCTGCCATAGGCCTACTGAGATTAATGTGGATAATCAGAGGGCCATGATTTACAGAACACATCTTTAAAATAGCTTCTGTAGGGAGCCTCACTTTTTATAAGGCTTTCAAGATTTTTGAGATCTAGTTGGTTGATGGCATATACTTCATTGAAATACTGCCTGCATGTTATGGTAATTTAGTCAATATCTGGAAGAAATGTCTCATCGAGTGTTTCATCTTTTACGTGCTTGTTATTGAAGCTAAAGGGAGACCACAGTAAAGGAATGCCTGCCACTACATTAACCACAGACATGTTATTTCATTTTGAAGTTGAATGTGGCCTGCAGCTTCTAATGGTAGGTACATTTGGAATGTGACCTAGTAAAAACTTCACCAAGGAAATAATGAGATTTCTATAAACATGAAACATTTTGGGGGTTAACTCTTCATGTTAATATTACTTTGGTTGTTACATGTCAAAATACAGCTGTTCAAATATATATGTTCAGTTTTTATTTTTTTAAGTTGTTCTGTCTGAAAGGTATAAACATAAGTTATTCCTGGCTTTCGCTAATACTTGACAGCTATTGAGTATACCAGGGTAAATGATTTATTCTGTACAGTTACATAGAAAATTCTTTTGAATCAAAAAGTATTTCTGTACTTTGAAAAATGCCATTAACAACATTGAAAAAGTCACATTTTGAGATTGATGAAATAAAGATCAGTCATTCTTAGCTGGGTGATCAGAATGTGACTGGGACGTTAGACTTTAAAACTTTCTTAGCACTTTATAATGACAATCTGAGATTCATAGAGTCTCTAAAAGTAATAAATAACTTTTAATTTATGTGATTATTTTCCTGCATAATTAAAGCTATTATTTAGGCATCCATAATGATTGGAATAAATCTGAGACTCTGAAGGGATCATGAAGTGTCAGTATTAGAAATTACCAGCTCTTTAAGCAAGAGCTGAAAGATTAACTCTTCCCATGAGTGAGAATTTAGGCCTGTCAATATGCTTATTTAATTTTTGTGGGTATATGATATCTATAAACTACACACTGCTTTTGAAATGAAGATTAGCTTCATTTTAAAATGGCTATAAATAATTTGCATGTCTCCATAGGGATATTATCTTGTCTCTGCTTCTCTGTTTTCCAGTATTAAAAGAGTGATGATATGTATTTTATCCATGTGAGAATCAGTAAAGATTCATTTACTATCAAGGAGAAAATAATCAATGTTGTGAACCTTCTAAGATAACTACTATTTATAATCCAAGGAAATTATTTAGATAATCAAGGAGGATTCAATTGTATATTCAGGTGTAAGTATATTTTATGATATTAAAAAAGGACATAATTTATTCTCTTTAAGAAAGCCTAATTAGTTTTCTTTCCTTCGAGGTGGGTAAAGGTAGTCAAATCAATGAAATCAAAACAATTTTTATTTTATGTTTTCATTTCTAGTCAGGGATTGTTTTCAGGGTTGCTTTTTAAAGTATTTGTCACTAAATCCTTATTGTATATTGACTCAATCTCTTTCTCTTCAAGTAGTATTTCTACACATGATATCTAAATAATTTTTTCATATAAATATTCAATAAATATCTCTCTCATCATTCAGACTATGTGATTACCTTTTCCAATATGGCCTGATAGTTTAAAAACTTCATATTGGGGTTGGGGGTGTAGTTTGGTAGAACAGCACTTGCCTTCTACTGGTAATGACCGGGCTCTCTATCTCCAGTACCAAAACAAACAAACAACCCATGATCTGTGAAAAAAGTGCTCCTAGCAATACATAAACAATGGCAGTTGTATAAGTTAATTCTTAAAACATTGGTGGATTTAAGTTTGATTCCACAATGTCACTTAAGATTAACTCTTCTCATGAGTGAGGACTTATGCATGTCAAATATGGTTTCATATTTATTTTGTGTCGGTATATGATATCAATAAATTACAGACTGTTTTAGAGGTATGTGATACAAAATGGTCATAAATCCTCCATAGACTTTGAAAGACTTATAAGACTTGGCCTTTTAACTCATTCAGTGGTAAGGATTGAGTATTACTACAAATAAGAGTTTACAGTTATTTAAGAGTTTAGGTACAGTTATTTAGGCAATATTGTTTAAGTTTATAATTTTAATAATATTTTACCTTAAATAAAAACATAGCCTATAGAACATCAGTTTTGTTTTTGGCTAGAATGGATTTAATTATTGAGTAGGTTCTTTCTCTGTCTCTGTTTCTACTTCTCTCTTTTGCTCATAATAATATAATGACATTATGATCAAAGATCTCATACAGATTTTAGGGAGGAAGAGTTGCTGATAATATATAATAATGCCAATTTTCAGTGTGAAACTGATATGAATTGTGACATTTGGGTTAATGTGACACTTTATTATATGAACAAATTAGATGGTGGTGGAAGTGCTGATAACACTCTTTTGAAATATCATCAGCTATAATGTACTGCACCACTGCTTTCTTTATAAGAAGAGCTTAAATAAATCTATTTAATGATCCCATGCATTTTCTTCCCTCCATGTAACACTTTATTCCTTCCTGCTATAATCTGCAATTATTTCCTTTTCCTTGAGGAGAACATTTTACTGAAGAAAGAAAAGCCATTTCAGTCACAATCAGCCCCTCTGTTCTCAGAGACATTTTTTATTTGTGAGGACTGAGGAAGACTCTTTTTGATGACTAGATTATTTTATTATTGAAGAGTAATGATTCCTGCTTCTTAAAGATGTGTTCTGGAGCCCATGAATTTAAGACATCACTGTCAAAATATGCACATACATGATTGATTACCCAATTTATTGGTGATATTATATATACCATCATGGTGCAGTTTAAAGATTTTGACAAGTACAGAAGAGTGTCATTGACAGGTGCAGAAATAAATGATGGGTTTAAGCTTTCAAATGTTTCTACAGCATTTCGCTGAGTGGCAGGTTGATAAATTAAAATTACAGTTGTAGCATCGGGCCTGAGAGCCCAACTGCTTTCGATTACAAAAAAAGCACTGTGGAAACTTTGTGTATTCTCCAGAGAAGCAGCCTGAAGGGCCTTGGAGAAAAATGAAGCAAGTGCAGTTGCTGCAGAAATCGTTAATTTTGTAGTAGCACTGTTTGAGTCCAAAACAATGATGACAGTGACAAAAAAATCGATTTTTAGAAGAGGGAAATTGGTTTTATTTCCTTATTCCTTTTTTCCCCCTGGAGATGTATAGAAAATTGAAACCACACCATCAAAATACAGGCATTGGCTTGGCCATTAATGGTTCCATGTTGTCATGTTTAATGCTGAGGGATCTTTTCTCAGTAATCTCTCACGGTTTCTGCACTGTACAGCCCCTGAATTTTACCTTTGTCATCTTATTACCATTATCCTACCTAGCCCAATGGACAAACCTCTAAGAAATCACTGAAGCAACTAATTCTCAAATTCACAAAGAAAAGGGTTTCATCTGGGGCATTCCCTTTCCATTCTTGTTTGATTCTCTTCAATCGTGTGTTTTTCAAGTCATGCCTCAACTACAGCAGGAACTTCCGAAGTGGCTCTACTGTGACCTAACTTTGGATGATACCACCCTTCATTTAAAAATAAAACAAACTGGTAAATATTTCATCCAAGGATTAACAGCCTACTCCTTATGTTAATGTCATTTCTGAACTCAGAGTCTACCCTAACTTGCCAGTCTCCCTCCTGTCTGTCTATGAACCTCTCAAGCTTGCTGGACTGCAGTGTGATTTGCTTGCCGTGGTACTTACTTTCCCTGCGGCTGCTCACTGCTGCTTCCTCCCAGGAATGCCAGTCTTAATACCTCTCGACTGAATTCTTACATCTCTTAGGATAAATGCAGGTCGTACTTATGCTTTCTGATCATTTGGGCATTTTCTTTAACTTCTGAATTACTGAATTAAGAAAACTCCTTAATTTCTAACAATCATTTGGCAGCATTCATATAATTCTGCTTTTACTTTTTAGTGTTTTACTACCAACCATCCCTAAATCAGTATTGCTTTCTCTTTCCCATGTTTCCATTATTAAAGCTTTTAATATCATACTCCAGATAATCGTTACACAGAATATTAACTGCAATTGATATTTATTTCCTGTTTACTCAGTGTCAAACACTGTCCTAAGCATTTTGAATATTGCCTCATAAATAACAACAATGAATTATATGCCGCCTTATGTGAGAAATTAGACTCTCAGAGGAGGTAAACTGCCCAAAACACCTAGGTAGCAAATGTCAAAATGGCATTCAAATCAAGGAAATCAAATCACAGAGTTCAAACTCTTAAAGTAGGTGGCTAATAGTATACTAATGTATAGTATCTGTTACTAAGTATAAGGTCTCTATAAAACCTAGATAAAAAATAAAACACTATGATTCTTTAACTTTATTAGAATGCCTAAGGTAATAAAGTTTTCACAATAGCAGAAGTATGTTGGCAATCCAAGTTCAGTTTCAACACTAAAGAAAGAGGGGGAAACATCCTTAAATGAAAATTATTTAATAAAACATAGTTGTTAGCAATTATGTGATCAGTTTGGAATGCAGGTAGAGCTTTGCTACCCTGATACTGCTTACTCCCTGATTGGACTTAGCAGAATAGATTTCATCTATCTCGGGGGACACTGGAGAAATAGTCCTGGCTGGCATGTGATCAGCTCACTCATATGGCCAGTGCCATAAAAGAGATAAATATATTAATTCTGGTATTTTTACCTTTGATGTACGTTTAAGGATCTCCCAACCAAACCTGGGAAATAACTTATTCTGAAATACATTGATATGATTTTTAATTCATTCTACAGTGTTTGAATTATAAAAATGTTTACCCGTGTGCTAATCTCCCTAATAATAAATTTACTCATGAAAAAACTCAGCAATGGAAAAGGTTGGTATAATGTAAATTTCAATGCCAAACTACAACTGATTCTATACTAAAAGTTTTCTTTTAAAAATGTTGACTTTTTGACCTATTGAAGAGGTGAGAATAATAATTCATGTGCAAATTGTCCTTTGGTTCTTGCAGTGTATTTGAAAAGTGGTTCATTATTTGCAAAGTGTCAAGTCACAATGCTTGTACTTGAAGGGAGCTCCTGGGTGGTACTGGCATGTCCTTCTACAGTGTGAATCTCAAACATCAAATGAACAGGATCTTCCTCTCTCCATCATCTGTATTTTTCATTAGAACCTGAAAAAAGCCTTGTCAAGGTAAGCCTTGTTTGAAACTAAGATTTATATATTAGAATCTTAATTGAGATGATCACTCTATTTTTACTTTTCTGTATGCAAACTTGATACCCTTTTTCTCCTAGCTCATTTCCAAAACCAGAATCTGGTGCTTCATAAAAGGCAGTATTGGTAAACAAATTTTATTAATTGCTCTAAGCTGTTTCAAGGATTATTAGAGTATCAGCCATTTAATACTTGTTTAACGTTCAAGTTTAAGCCCCACACTAAAATAAATGTTGCTCAACTTATTTTTTTGATATTAAGTGAGGGACATGGGCAAGAATTTTCATATTTAAATTTATTTTGTTTATAATGTAAACATATATCTAATATGATACATTTATAAAATGTTTACAATATTTATTTAAAATGTATATAAAGAACAAATTTACATATAAATATATTTATAATATTTAAAAAGAAATCTATTAATATTTAACTGACATTTATTAAATATTTAATATTTAAATTATATTTTAAATACTTTAAAACTTAATATAATCACAGCCTTAGGTCTTGGACAACATCAAAATGAGATTTCTTACACTTTAGCCTAAGCGATGTGGAGATGCCCATGGCACCCTACGAGCTCTTTGCACCTGTCCTGTTCTCTGATGGGTGAATTCAAAAGATGCTCTAGATCTGAGTAGTTGCCTCCACCATATATAATTAAAGCAGGAAGGGACTTTGGGAAGTTACCGTTCAGTGTTCTCAAGAGATTGCAGAGAAAAAAATCATGCTGAGTGAACTATTCCAAATGGAGATTTAAGGTCTGAATGTTTCCATCTTATATGGAAGCCAGAGTAAAACATAAGATAGGATGAAAGTTAGCTAAGTTTAATTAATAAATGTACCAAAGTTGAAGTTTCACATAAACTGGAGGAATTATAGCTACAAAGGTGGGGGGAAAGGGAGGGAGGGTGAGAGGAGAGGAAGGGAAATGGGGGTTATCAATATAGCTGGATACACTGGCTCCCATGAGAAGCCAAACTATATTCAGGCATGTACACACAGACATTTCAATAATTAATATACATGTATATGCTCATTTCTATCTATAAGATGGGGGGGTATTACAGAGAAGACATGAGATCAGGGAATGGATAAAGGGGAGGAGATCCTGGACTAGGACTGGGGTTAATTTACTTTGTCAGTATCTAGGTATACATGAATATTACATACCCTCCAACATGTAAGACTATGCTGAACCAAAACAACAACAACAACGACAAACACAACAAAAAACAAAGAAAAAAAGAGAGAGAGAGATTCCAGAGAATGTAAGTGTCCATGAGGATGTGTGCATGGGAAGCATGTGTGAATGTTTGCTTTCAAAGCATTGTTGCCCTGGGGGAACAAAATCAGAATGTGAGATGAGCCTGGCTGGCTCAATCCAGATACATTTCAGGAAAACTATACGTATGAGCCAAGAAGAGATCATAGTTTATGCTTTCCCAATGACACTATTTTATTAATAATTTCTTGGGGCATATGAAGAGAAATTTTCCTTATTTCAATGTATAGTCAAAGTTCTAAGATCTGAAATTTCACCCAATTTTCTTTCACAAATCCCTGATCTTGTTCAATAAGCAAATATTTTCTTGTTGTTTCTTTGATAAGTTTTCTCTGTTGGTATACTCAGATTGTGTTTATGTTGTGAAATTTGAGATTTTTATTTCAACATTAGTTTTGGACATTTATCAGAAAAAGAATTTCGCTCCTTTGGGGCTGGAGTGGTGGCTCAGCAGTTACAGAGCTTGCCCGGCATGCACAAGTATGCGAGATCAAACCCCAGCACCCATGTACACAACTAAGTGTCAGAGCAAGGACAGCCATGTGAAAAACTCAATAAAAGTTAATATTCTCTCTCTCTCTCATTGTCCTTCTCTCTTTAAAAAAAAAGAATTTAGCTCCTTTGAGAAAAGATGCAGATTAAAAATGCATCAGTACATCTATACAAAAATTTTAAATGATAATTATTAGTGATTAAAACCTAAACCAATATCTATAATCATCTTATTTCAAAGCTTATTCTAGCACAATTTCCATTTTTTCTTTCCATTATAAATACTTCTTTTGGTGTCCACATGTAACTCAAAGCCTTGTCTACAAAAATGAAGATTTATCCTCTGATTTTGTATTGAATTATGCATATAACTTACAGAACTGTAATAATACCTAATATTTTGGGCATTCCTATGTGCCAACAACAGTGCTAAATGCTTCATAAAAATTATCTTATTTAATCTTCATTTTACAAATAAGGACTTAAACTTAAGGGTTTGAGTAATTGTCTAAATTAGTATAGCTAGCTGGTAATTCAGAAATACAATTAACAAATACTTTCAGACTTTGGCAGGTTATGGACTGAAGTATGCAATATTTGGCAGTGATTTATTCAATAATAATGCATACACTTTTACTGACTATAGGATTAAAATTAATGTTAGTGAGGTATGCAGGGGACAAACTCAATATCACATACTCATGTCCACTGATACAATAAACTGTAGACCATGCACTTATTTCCTTGGGCACATGATTATAAATTAAAAGTCATAAATCTGAATAAAAGTCTAATAGTAGACTTCCTGGTGACTGGTGGGTTTATATGTATCCATTATGTTCATTTTTACTGCATTTTCTTTTTGAACAGGAGCAGGAGAGAGATTCATGCACACTTTCTGACAACTTTGTTTAAAATATTTTTTAAATTTTATTGAGGTGCTGTGTTGTTGTAAATCATGTAGTAACAATATGATATACCCCTGATCTTAATCCAAAATCATCCCCACATCACTCACATCCCAGTCTCTTGACTCTTCTATATTATTCCCCCTATAATTATATATATATTATTGTTCATATTCCAGAATTAAATGATTGCATATGTATTATTTGGCTTCTCTGGGGACTACAGAGGAAGCTACATTATTGATTCCCCACCTAGATCCCTAATAGGCAAATTTAGCTATAAATTGCAGTATCTAGTCAGCAGAACCATTTGAGTGGCATGTTTCACCCCAATTTACTTTTAAGACACATAAAAAGAACAGCAATATCTAATTAGTGTCATCCCAATATTCCTACGCTAGGTGCTTGCTGAGTTATACATCACTTTTGTTTGGGAAGTTTTTCTCAGGATTCTAGTACAGAGTGCTCATCCCCTGATAAGTTGTAAACAAAGATTACTTAGGGTCTGCCCTTGTTCGGTAGAGGTATGCAATAAAAAATGGATTCCATCTTGGAGTAGTCTGGAGAACAGGAGAGGCTGCAGAGAAGCTGTATTAAGTGAGGCATGAAGAGAAGCTATTTCATCCCTCTTGACTCAATGGAGACACATATGCATTCAAAATAAAAGATTTCTTCAGGTTTAGATATTTTTAACAATAGGAGCTGATGATCAATGCAGGAGAAAAGTATGCTCTAACGATTTTTCTGGATCAAATCAACTTGACCTATCATTTTTCATGAAATCCTACAATAAAATGCATATACTACATTTTTCTCTTCCACCTTTCCTAACAATTATTTTTATTTCCATGATTTGAACAGCTTTCTGAAATCCTTTTAGGAGAAGTAAGAGGGAATTGGGAACCATGTTGTTTACTGGGTGATAGAAATACTCCAGGGCTGTGAAAAAAGTAATAAAAGAAAATTGATCTGATCATTTAAAAATCTAGCCCCATCTCATCTTCCTGGTCACTACGCATGTGAGAATCGCAGCTGCCTGTATGTAACTTTTTTTTCCTCATCGAATATAGCATGATATCATTTTTTCTGGGGATCATGTCTTCCAAAACTTTTTGATACAATGTCTGCCATGAAACTGAGCAGGCAAATTCCCTTCATAAGACATTTTAATATATTAATCAAAGAATTATTTGATAGACCAGAAAAAAACCAACATTGCTGATTCTTAATTGATTAGTTCTAAATGTTTGAAAATAGCTCCTGTGTATTTTTGTCAACAAAATGTTGATATAGGACATGCACTGTGACAGACAGAACAATGCCCAAAGGGGAGGCAAGTATTAGTCTTCCTCAAATCTGCCTCAGGGAGCTTAGCTGTATGTTCAGAGAAGCAATCAGTGCAAGTGAATTTGAGAAATAAAGTGAAATGAGAGAAAAGATCGATATAGATTTTGAAGAAAGCTTTGGAGGAGAGGGATGAAATGGTACACAAATGGGTAAACAGACTAGGAACAATGCTGCTCTGGTTCTGAGTAATTTTAAAAGCCAATCTAAGCCTATCTTTCCATGATGAGAATGTGGATATTCACTGATTATTGTTTAGCTTTTACAAAAGATGTAACATTTCATATATATCCAATAGTTGAAATTCTGAGGTCACAAAACAGCCTGGGGAGAATTTTAGTGAAGTCCATATAAACAGAGAGCAATGTGGCTTGCAGTGATATGTCATGATTTTGGAAATGGGACCAAATGACTGACAATATCATCTTAGGAGATCTTATTCATTTGAATTAAAGAATTAATATTTAAAATATTTATACATATACTCACCCAACAGACAGGAAAGGCTCCTTTGATTCAAGTCTATGAAAAAAATATGAAAAATTGATTTTAGCTTAACAATTTACTGTACATTAAAAATTGCTTTTGCACGAATCTGATTTGTTGGTTGGAAATGCATAGTTTAGCAGTAGTAAAATGTTATAAATACTGTATTAAAACCTAATCTGAACCAATTCAAATTCTGTCTGGACTAATGCGTAGGTGAAGGAAAATGAGAGAGGCTTGGAATGAGTAGCATTTAAATAATATATGAAAGTGACAGTATGGTTAGTCTAATTGTGATGTGTATTCTCTATCTTCTCTATTCATGGTAATTTGTGGAGGTTTCAACATAAGTATTTGAAGTTGTAATAAGAAAGAAATTTGGTTTTGGTTTGATATTGGCTGAATAATTGACTTTCAGGATAACTATTCCATAAGGAAAAGAGAAGCATTATGCTAGGCATGGTCAGTTAGTGGCAGTAACATCGTGTGGGGAGGCAGTAGTGTCAGGCCACAGACTAGGGTCCTTTTTGTAAGATCTGGATATTCTCTGTACCTTCAACCATATCAGAAGTGAAGTCCAATCCTGCAAGTTCTGGATAATTATGACATCTTGAGAAAGCTTTAAAAAACCTTGACAGCTTACTTTACTTATCATAAAATAGACTAGAATTGCTTCCAGCTAATTTTCTGATTTTATAAGATAATTCATATTTTTACAAAAGATAAGTCATGAGAGGGTCCATCTCTAAATATTTTCAAATTAATCATTCAGGAGACCTGTTGGTAGCTGTATATTGGTCATGATAGTGTCATTATAGGTTTCTTTTTTTTCATTATAGGTTTCTTAATGTACATTTGTGGTTGAATGTCAAGAAATATTGAAGATATTTTAAATAAATACTGGCATTTCACGTTGAAAATATTTTAAAATATATGAATAGTCATAAGGAAATAGCAAGAAATGTAGTTCTACCACACTACTGAGTACCAACTGACCATTTTTACATATTAGAATGGATAATTGAAGTGAATGCCTTAGAATCAGGCTAAATCACTATTTTGTTTATACTTTATTATGCATATGTAAAAATATAACTTATTAGAAATATGACTTTGTGCACTATGAGAAGAGAGTGTGAGTTTCTGCCACATTCCACGTTGCTTTGGGTGAACAATCATAGCAGCCAGGGAACTTTTTAAGGGAGCCAACACCCTAGTAATCCCCCTGCACAACTTCAGTTGGGGAAGAGAATAAAATAACAGTAAATGCTAATAGTTTAGAAAGGTATATTTATGTAACATTTTCTTTTTGTGAATTACAGTATTATTGACATCTCTACCTTTATATAAATTGATTGCCATAATGTGTTATTTTTCTTATACATTCCCACATTAGAAAAGCCTACAGTTCAAGGGGGAAAACATTGGAGATAAGTAATGAAAAACATTTGACTATATTTGCTGTACAAAACATGACCAGAGCCAAAATATCAAAGGGAAATTCATGACAGATGTTAAGGAGATTCCATATAATGACTCAGAAGACTGTTTACTTATTTGAACTATCATGATAATACCACTTCCTGTTTTTGATCTAATAGTCCTTGAACAGAAAACAGGTGGACACTCATGGAATTCCTTTTCTCTTTACTTGCCCATCATGTTAGCCAATCATTTGTCAGATTTGGGGTATGTGTGTGATTTACTTGTGTGAAGTGGTATCCACACCATAAGAACTATATTGTACACATTCCTTTAGGGTATCCTAAACAACTAGAATAAAAGTGAGACCTCCACATTTGCCTTTGTTCTAAACTGTCCAAATGTTGAGTTCAGAGTGCATTTGAAATAGTAATTTTTGATTAACTTTTATTTTATTTTTGCTGAAGATCTCAGTCATGCAGCTATTGGATAGGAAAATAGAGAGACACATGTTGTCCCAGTAAACTCAGTGGTTACCATGGCTAGTGTAGCTAGCTCATTAGCAGCTCTTTTTCCTACTGATTTCCTCTCCACTTTGACTGTCATCTTCCAAATGTTCAATAGATTTCAGAGGAGAATTCAGGTCTCAAAATGATGTTGGATTGAGAGTTTTGATTGACATTCTATAAACCAAGGGCTTGGAAACTCTGATGTACAGGACAAATCCTGCTTACTATCTGCTTTTTTATAGCTTACAATTTAAGAATATTTAAGAATGGTTTTTACATTCTTCAATAGACTGTAGTATATCAAAAGAATGATATTTTGTGATGTGAAAGCCATATGAGAGTAGAATTTCAGTGTCTATAAGAAAAGTTCATTGGAATGCAGCCATTCCATTTTACATAAATATTGGGGTTTTTTTGTTTTGTTTTTTAAAGAGAGAGTGACAGTGAGAGACAGAGAAAGAATCAATTTTATTAGTTTTTCATATGACTTTTGTTGCTCAGACACTTTGTTGTGTACGTGTTGCTGGGGTTTGAACCCAGGTCCTCATGCATGCTAGGCAAGTGCCGAAACTACTGAGCCACTGCTGCAGCCCCCCACATAAATATTGTTTAAGGGTTCTTTTGAGATACAGCAGAAAGTTGAGCAGTTGGGGACAAGACCACATGTTCACAAAAAAAAAATCCTAAAATATTTGCTATATGTCTTTTATAGAAAAAGTGTGCTAACTTACATCATATAATTACCTTATTAGAAGGAAATGGAAACAACTTCCTAATCTAGGTAATTTTTATTTTTAGTACCAATCAAGATTTCTCCCAGATTTAGAATAATTTTAATTAATTCAGAATAATTTGAATTAATTTCTACACCAACATTTCAGCCTTTGATTCTACTGACAGCTAAAATGCTACTGTAATGACATCACATTTGTTGACAATTTCCACAACCACAGGAAGATGTCCACACTTTTCACACTTCAAAGACATGCCCACACCTTTTGACCATGTTGTTCTTTACCCTCTCTCATCCTTGATACTTTGTCACAGAAAGGTTATCTATTTATTTTCCACACACATCTAGTTTAACTTTGCATTGATTCCTTTGAATGCTCTATTTCCATACAGACTACTGGTTTTTCTGTTCTTCCCTGCATATACTCAGGGCACTTAACCACTGAGCCACATCCCCCTTCCTTTTTTATTTTGAGACAGGGTCTTGCTAAGTTGCTTAGAGCCTTGTTAAGTTGCTGAGGCTGGCTTTGAACTTGTGATCCTCTTGCCTCAGCCTCCTGAGCCACTGAGATTATAGTCATGCACCACTGTACCCAGCTAACACCTTCCTCTTTAAAAAGGACAAACTGATCCCTGAGCTTATAATACATGTAACTATCATTATGATATTTTCTCAGGACAATGGTGCTTTTTTTTTACATTTTAATATTTATTTTATTCAATAGAACACAGTTTACAACACCTGTAAAGCAATCCACAAACTAAAAAGTGTGGTATTTATTCCATCATAGCTGGATACACAGCAGATTCATAGATTCTTTGCTATCTTAGACTGAGGACAATGGTCTTTGATTGAAAAGTGAAGTTAGAGTCTTAGCAAGACTAGTAAAAATATTAAGCCTGTGCTGCACCACTGCTCAGACAAGAGACTCCCAACAGTTGCGCATTAAGCCTTCTGAGTCTAGTTGGGAGATGCTTCATAAACTGAGCAGAAAAAAGAGATCATTGTCCATCGGTTGGTCTAAGCCACAGAAGATAAGTCCTAGGCACAGAACTCTCAGGCATGTTCCATGGTGAAGAAGAGCAGGAAACCTTGGAAGGGAGCCACCAGGAGGCATCCACCACATTTCTTATCTTCTTCAAGATGAAGAGTCTGCAGAGGAGAGTGACAACTGGCCATGTTGGATGGTGCTCTGCTTCCTGACTGGTTGCTCAGTCATGGTTCAGTGCACTGAGTCAAATTCCTTAGCTTTGATATGTTTCAAAAATCCTGACCATCTTCACCTTCCTCAAGTATGTGGCAAAGATCCTAGCAACTCAAGGGGTCTGTGAGGAATAAGGGGTTATATATTTAGAGTACCTAGCACAGTTCCTGGAACATAATGAACCCTGCTGGTCATGACTATGTTAAAGACAAATTCTAAACTCTAAATGCTGAAGCAGTCTGAATGTGTGAAAAGCTCATTTCAGTAATTTTAGTCTTTTAGACTGAAAAACAAAGCACAAGAAGAAAACCAGGAGATACATCTCTTTGGAGAAAATTGTTCATCAATTTAGTCCTTAGAAACAGGTGATTATATTGTTATGTGCCTAGAGAGAACTTTCCTAAGGTTGTTTTACAAGGTAATTGTTTTGTGAAGAAAGGGATTGATTTTATCTTTCTTAAGATTTACTTTTCACAGTGAATTTAATAATACTTCATTCAGGACCCACCAGAATTTAGGAGCCGAATAAGATAAACAAACCATAGGTTTCAGAACAGTAAGAAATAGGAAAGAAAAAAAATTGAGCACGAATGAAGATCAATACTTGGGACTAAAGGAATTGCAATATTTTACAGTTAACAAAAAATACATATTTAGTAAAGGCCAGGTATTATTCAAATTGCTTTAGAAACAACAAATTCTTTAAAGATGGTCAAATCCTCTGAGGTAGTTCCCAGTTACAGATGAAGACACTGAGACCAAAAGATGATGAGTACCTTGCCCAAGGTTACACAGACAATGGCTGAGTTAGGATTGGCATTGAGGCCTCTGGCTCCAAAGTTCATGACGTCCTCAGGTCTTACATGGGTGGCTGCATCTCAGATCCCTACCACATGTTTTTTGTTCATATGTGCCTGATGACATTGTAACACTTTCTATATTTATACTTTTCGTCTCTACTGGAAAATCTCATCTGGCTTTAAATATCATCTGCATGCTCTGCAGATTCCCAAACTCCTTTTTCTACCATTGTCTTATTTATGGCATGTGACTATAGCTGCCCATCAAACACCTCTAACATATAAGCGCCTCTAACTTAGCATGCTCCAATCCAAATTCAAGGTCTTCCTTCCTCATTGTTCTCTTCTGTACTTTGCCTAACTCCGCTTTCCAAAGAGACCCAGTTCTGATTGCTATTGTTAACTCCTTTCCAACAACACTCACTTTGAAGAAGAGGTCCTTCTGTGATCACTTCTTGTTTCTATTGACAAATCTCTCTTCATTCTGATTTTACCCCTCATATCAGAGGTTCAGTGATCAACAACATTTATATGAGGTGTTAGGAGAGTGTACTCAGTGACTTTCCTTCTTCAGCATTTCATTGGCATCACCATATTTACTAACAGAAGTATCTTTTCCATAATACAAATGTGATCATGTGATGTCATTATACATTTTTAATTATTATTTTTTTATTGAGAGGTTTATTAATAGAACGTCATTATACATTTTTGAGTGCTTCTAGGAGGCCTTTACTTATTAGACACAATGGGCTTCTTATCTGTTTACATAGCATCTTGTAACACTTTCTCACAGTGTATTAAGAATTGCCAATGCCATGGCCAGGCTCCTCACTAAGCCAGTATGCTGCTCAAAGGCATGGACTCACTGTATTTCAGGCACTTAGAATCATGCCTTCCTCAATGAAGAATCTCAGCACATTTTGTTGTATGAACTTGGACTCCCTTGCTTCTCTGCC
Source organism: Aplodontia rufa (assembly GCA_004027875.1). Lineage (NCBI taxonomy): Eukaryota > Metazoa > Chordata > Mammalia > Rodentia > Aplodontiidae > Aplodontia > Aplodontia rufa. The sequence goes on from PVKS010006043.1 coordinate 21,254, forward strand.
ACTGCGTCCATATCCTTGCCTAGAGGATAAAGTTCAAATCCTTGAAAAGAACTAAAAGTTCATTCACAATCTGTTTCCAGTGTATCTTGCCAGTCTTTAGCCACTTTAGCCTAAAGATAAATACTTCCACCAGGTTGAGCTCACTGGATGGCATTTTGCTTTCTCACACCCCTGTGCCTTGGTATATACTATATTTTGAGATGATGTTAAAAGCTTTTGAAAGACCAGTGCCTTGTCAAGAATCCAAAGCATCTAGTAAAGATGTTCCCCTCTTATATTTCAGGATATTATAGTTAAAATTGTCAGGCAGCAATACCATTTACTGATATCTGACTTATTCTTTTTAGCAATAACAGCCCAGTCCCTGCCCCACATGATGGATATGTCAAAGGGTTTAAGGACGCAGGTTCCAAGATCAGATTGCCTGACTTTAATCCAACTCTGACTGTACTGCTTTGGAAGGGAGTAAAGCTCAATTATCTCATCTCCAAAACCTAGGTAATAGTAGTAGACCTAACTCATAAGGGTATTGTGATAAATAAATAAATAAACAATAAATAAATACATACATTGGACAACTAAATAAATAAATAAGTGGTTAGAATACACACACACACACACACACACACACACACACATATATATATATATATATATATATATATTAGCATCATTGCTTTTAATATGTAAAATATCCCTGGTTCTCAAATTTTTGTTCTTGGATTTATGGCCAGTGAACAGAAATAGGGTCCAGGCTGTGGGGTAGGTTTGTGTAATGATTATATATTAACGAACTATGTTGAAATATCTCAAAGATGCTATTCAGCATGGAAAGTTGGTCCTGAAACTGAGAAGTTTGGATTGGAAACACAGATTCAGGAGTCATTGATGCAGTATTGCTATTTAAGATCATAGGAGAGAATGAGGGCACCCAGGGAGAGTGTAAAATGAGAATGGCTTAGGAAAGACTACCTAGGGTCATCAGCTGATCCCCAGGTGTGCAGAAGCAAGGTCCAGAGGGGTAGGAAACCTGTTTGGCCATTGTAATAGCCTATTACTAGTATGGCTCCAGTGCATAGCATATGTCTCCCAAATGTTGGCTGAGCAAGCCTGTGACACCAGCTTTTGATCTGTTCTATAGGATGGATGTCAATAACGAGAACAAGGTTTCCCTTTGGATGTAGGTCATGTGTGCTTAAGGTAAGTCATAAAGGAGCAGGACATTCTCAGACACAGAACAGAGTGTATTTATGAACCAAAGCAAATGTAAAAATCCAGTGATATTTGATGAGTTAATCTTTCAGTAGGGAATGGAGAGCATTTTTTCCAATGAATGTTTTTTTTCATAGGAAATAATAGATTTTCATGTGCACTTCAAAAAGTATGCTAAAGACAGACATGCCTGCAAATATTTTATGTGGAAATGAACAATGTAACTGACTCCTATCTGTCCCAAACTCTCTTCTCCAAAGTGTGAGAGACTAATAATTGTTACAGGAAATAGTACTTACTCTGTGCCAAGTCCACTAACATATACAATTCTGACCATAGGATATAAGAAAACCACAGTTCAGAAAGACCAAGCTATTTGCTTAAGTTCACATATCAAAGTGATGGAGTCTGAATTTAATTAGAGGTCTGACTACAAATTTTACACTGTTAGAACTATTCTATAAGAAAGGGAAAAGAACACACTTCATTTTGAAACTATAGCCTATCTGGCCCCACTAGGTGATGGTGGCCCTGGTCATTGGGAGTTATCCCTTAGGTCATTGCTAGTTACTTATGGAATAATTTGACATGCTGCTCCATGATTAGCATAATGCAATTGTTGAGGATTATAGGAATCTTATTTTTCTTATTTTTCTATTTAAAATTTAGTTTACATCTCATTTCTAACCAGTGATCTAACATATTGCCATGACAATTTCATCATTCCAAAGTCCAATTGAAATAGGCTTTTTTTTTTTCAAGGTAAGTGATTAACTGTGAGCAAAAGATGATTATGGATCAAAAATAAACACTTTTAAAGTGATTCTTAGATGCTTTCCACATAGAATATTTTACATATTCAAATATGACATAATTCTATCAATATTCTTTAAAAATTATTTATTGCCGAGAAATAAGAAACAGAGACTTCTTTGTGTAATAGGGACTTTAGGTAGATTTGTTGAGATCTGCAGAAAGGATCTGTCCTGTGATACTGATTACCTTAGTTATTCTCCTCCCTTCCTTGAAGAGAAAACAGAATAAACCAGAAGAGCCCCAGGTGGTTGTTGGCTACCCAGGACAGGATGCTAAGGCAACACACCCTGGGGCAGCAAGGGACTTCTCAGAAAATAAAACAAAAAACAATTCCTTGATGACAGCTTGGGGAGGAGCACTAGTCAACACAGGTGCTGGTTTCCTCACCTCCAGTGGCATCTTTGGTTGAATAAATGTCCTAGACATTGCTATACACTGAGGCACGCTCCAGCAGACTCTCGTGCCAACTGCATCCTTTCTCCAGCTGTGGCTGTCTACAAGGGTGTAGTGTCATGATGGATTCACAAGGAAGAGCCTAACTGTAGTCTTTGGAGGTGTAGTGTCAACAACATCAAGAAATTTGTCACAAAGAAGGGCTGTTCATGAGCCCATGATTGGCTGGTCTGAGGTGGCTAAGATTGGGAACAACTTGTATACTCTGAAGCTGAGAGGTCAAAAACATTTTAATTTGCATGTCAGCTTTGACTAACTGATGGTAGCTGCTGGGAACAAGGTGTGGACAAGAATTCTAAAACCTCCTCAGGCCTCAGAGTACGGGAGGCCTGTAACTGACCTATGTCTGCTACAGAAGTAAGAAGAGAAAGAAAAAGAATGGTGTCCAACATGTATTTACACTTTCTGCTAATTGAAGGTACAGAAATTTGCTCAAGGCTACAAAAGGAACAAGGAGGTAGAAAGTCCAACAATAGACCAGATGTCAGTGTGTGCAAATGATAATACATATTTAATGACTCAGATGTGATAGTGAGTATTTTGAATTTGATACATTACTGTAAGAATTTTAACATATCTAGTCCCTAGGACCTTCCTGTGAAGCTGGTATCATTATCATTTCTATTTTATAAATGACAAAACTGAGACAGAAAGGATTAAGTCAATTTCCTACTCTCTCCAAACTAAAAAATAATAGAGGATAGTCCAAGTAAGATCTTGGTTTTTAACTTTATAACTGTATTTGTACCATCTCCTGCATTTATTTGTTGACTAGTAGAAGAACACAAATGCTCCTACAACATGAAGGAAAATCAAGGTCCTTCATTCCTGTGGTGGGATTTTCCTATAGTGGATTCAATTTCTTTAGAATACAAAGAAGCTTTACCCTCTATTTCCTATGATACCATTTTCAAGGGTTTTCATGCCCTATTGAAGTCTCAGCTTAGGGCTATAATCAGGCCCCCGGTAAATTTCATTTGCAGTTACCACCATCTGCGCCGCTAACTCCAGGGACAGATTAATGGATGGCTATGGTATCAACCAAGAATCTCAGTGCAGTTTTGTCACTCACAGTCATGACTTTTGCACCAGTGCAAATTGAGGCTGCAGGGCTCATCTCCCTTGGACAGACTGTAATGTTCTTTCATAACTCCACTGGGGGCACAGAACTGAACTGTAGTAGGAAAAACGGAGGTGGAGGATAAAGAAGAACCTCCTGGCAAGAAAGATCATTAACCAATTGCAGATTCTCCTGGGAGACCTGAAACCCCTTCCTGAGCATCTCTGGGGGCATCAGTGATGTGGTGGCGGTAGATATTTGACTAAGGCAGAGAGCGTGGTCTCAGCCTTTCTCCAGTATGATTCTAGAATTAACTTCACTGTCCCTAACATTGGAAGGGAGTGCACACAATTCTGCAGATATTTCTATTGTATTCAGAAAAAATGAATTTCTGAAAAGAAATATTTCTAAACTCAATCATTTTCATGTGGGAAGATTGGCTCATCTCAGCTCCAAACCTATGTGGTGAAGGGAAGTACATTTAATAAAACTAGCAAGTGGCTGCTTGGCTGTCTCTTTCAACTGTCTTATTTTGTGGCTTGCTAATGGCTGTTAAATCCCATGGAGAAATTCTTCATCTGTAAAGAGTGCAGTCTGAGGAAGCAGGTAATCAGTCAGAGAGTTATCCAGTTGGCAGATCTCAATTCTCAGTCCTGTTCTTCACAGAGTGCTGATGCCATTTATCTCTTTACAGCATTTTAAAATGGAGATGTTAGAGTTGGTACAATCTTGTGAAGTCGTTTGGTTACCAGTCATAAGATGTGCAGGGTGTGAATGGTGCTAAATGACATAAGATATGTCTTTCTAGGCCACAGGAGTTTGGGACAAGCAGGTGATTTTTGTCCTTCCTCCTCTTTCCTCTCTTATTCATCAACTTTCTTCATCTGCACCCCACATTCACACCTCTGCAGGTCCCAAGTTCAAACTCACCCTCCCACTTCCTTCTCTCAGGAAAGCACTTGGAACTCATTCAGACTAGGTTGTGGCTCATGTCTAACACAGGTTTGCAGAAACTGCAACCTATTTTTGCATGTATTTTGCTTAAATGCTTCTGCCCTCTTCTCATGGACATACTTGTCTGGTGGATTAATTTGTCTGGGTAACCTAAGCTCTGCACGGACTCAACTTTCTGTTCTCAGTTCTCCAAAGAAATTAAATCCTGACAATTTAAGAATGCAATGATTTTAACTAGAACATTCTAAAAAAGTTTTTTGAGGCCAATCATTTACCTGTATTACTCAATATCACCTACTCCTGGATTATATTGGAAGCTCCATCTAACTGGTAGGGCTACATTTTGGCTTCACCTTAGAGTTTTTCTCACCTAAACCTGTAGATATCTTATAAGCATGAGGGTCTTTCTAAATCCCATCCTCTCTTGACTTGCTTCCTAAGTTAACCATACAGAATTGAACTATGACCTTAAACCTGATGGATACAGGTCTTATTTGTTCTTTTCAGCACTGAGAGTCTCTACATTGGCAAGCCAATGGTGAATGGTAAGCTAAAATGAACTTTGAAGAGCATTTGACCCACTTGATTCCTACTGAATATATTTTCTTCACTGGGCTTCGTATTTGTCAAACTGCCTCACTAGTTGCTTCCTCCTAGTCACCTTTGCTGTTTCTGACTGCAAACATTAGAGTTTTTGGAATTCTCTTTTCTATCTGTACTTACTCCCTTGCTGTTCTCACCCATTCTTATGGCTTTGAACACCATCTACATACTGAGAATTCCTAAGTATGCATATCTAGTCCAGAGCTCTCCCCTGAACTCCAGATTAGATGTTCAACTGCCATACTTGATGTCTTCAATAAGATGCCTAATAGGTTCTCAACTTTAGCATAACTCAACACTAAGCAGTCCAAAAACCTTGGAGACATCTCTGGCCATCATCGTTTCCTTGCTTTTGCCCATCAAGAAGGGGATGGAGTCTTTGTCCTGTGACAAGGGTGATGGAGTCTTTGTCCTGTGACTTTCCCTCCTTAAAAAGAATGCAGCAGATGTGACATCCTGGAACTTCCCATTCAGGTTGGTTGGTTGCTTGTTTTAGAGAGAGAGGAGTCAATTTTATTTGTTTTGTATGTGTCTTTTGTTGCTCTGACACTTCATTGTGTACGTGGTGCTGGGCTTTGAACCTGCATACTTGCACATACCAGGCAAGTGCCTTAACCACTGAGCCACTGCTCCAGCACCCCCCCACTCCATTCAGGTTTTAAGAGAACAAGCAGCTTCTTTCTCCTTCTTGATGTCAATCACCATGTAAAAACTGACTGTTTTGAGATCATCATGATGTGACAACCCTTAGTTATCCACAGAGAACGACCATGTAGAAGAGCAAGACCATCAGCCACTGCAGCTGCTCTAGGAGGGCCTGACCAAGCTTCAGACGGAAAATGCAGAGATGCCCTCTTGGAAACCACGAAAGCCCACTGCTCACCTGAACTCAGCTGCTGAACATGACAGTAAATTGTGCTACCCATTAGCAGATAATGAAAGCAACATTCTACATTCCATCCTTTTTCAGATAATACCCATCCAAGATGTCATTTGTTTTGTCGGCTCTACCTTCAATATTTGCTTATAGCATAACCATTTTTTTTTGCAACCTCAGCTGCTACAATCTTATCTGTGTCACCATAACCTCCTGTCTGGTTTCCTGAGTTCCACCTTTGCTCTTCCATAAGCTCTTCTCAACATAAAGTTAATGTGACCTTTCAGACTTTAAGTTCTATCATGATAGTCCTCTGCTTAAACACTTTGAAGGCAATTTCACTCAGAGTAAAACCCAAACTGCTTTAAGGGCCTATGAAACTTTACATCTCTGGGTGCTCAGAGATCTCCACCATTATCCCCTCACCTTTTCTGTCTCTGCTCCAGAAACGTTGACCTTACTGCTCTTTTAAACGCATCGACCTGCTTCTGCTTTAGCACCCTCTGCTAGCTAGTCCCTCTCCCTAGAACACTTTTCTCCAGTACCACCTTACCTGCTCCTCACTTCCTTCAAGCTTGTTCCATTGTCACCTTCTCATATGTTTTCACAGACCACCCTATTCAAAAATCACAATACTTTCCCTCCCCATTCCCAATCCCTCTTTCTGAGATTTTTTTTCTATAACATTTACCACCTTCTAACTTGTAATTAATTATGTTCATTTTTAGTTATCTCACACTGTGAAGGCAAGGTCATGGATTTCTGTCCATTCTGTTTAATGTTGCATCATCAATGCCCAGGAAAATGTCCAGTAGAGGCTTAGCAATTAATCGATGCAAAAACTATTTTAATAAATTCTTATTTTCTTCTCCTTCATTAAATTCACTGAGAGTCTCTAATATGCAGTGCATTTGATCAGCCCCTGAGTGAGTGTGTTAACAGAAGCTAAGGGACAGGTTTTCCACCCAGGCTTGAGGTTGTGCCATCCCTCACAATTGTTGGATCAGAAATTCTTTTGCACATCTCCAAAGCTCCTGAATAACCCTCAGGGATGACTCTGTACTTATGTTATCCTGTATCTTTCTGTTCTCCAATTTGATCAGACCCTAAAATTTGGCTGTGTTTTGGCTCCTAAGTTATAATGGCTGCTGTGCCAAGATCCCTCATGGGGACCTTGAGGATGGCGCAACTGCCATACCTTCTTTATTCAGTCAATGGGGCTTTGCTCTGTCCAAGGGACCTGTAGCCCATTGACTGGCCCCTCACTGGCACCTTTTTTCAGCCAGACTGAGCACAGACTGTCCAATAACTGCCATTCCCATTGTGCTTTACCCACTCACAAACCTGGTCTTCTTCATTTTCATCTCTTCAGCATTATATTTCAGAAGAAAAATGTTTGCTTTCTCAAATATATTTCTAAAATTCAATGTCTAATATCATTTGTGTCTTTCATAATACCTTTATTTTTAATATGTATTCCAAACTTTTTACACTCAATTCAGTTCATACTTTAAAATACTAGATACATAATGTTTCTTTTCTCAACCATCTAAATATGAGATGTGCTAACTTATTTGGAGTAATAAAGAATAAAAAAGTAAAAGAAAAACACAACCTTCAGCAAACCCAACAATTTGAAGTTACAATTCTATTTAATTCTTCTATAATTATCACATTGTCACGATAGTGGCTTCTCCCTGTTGTAGACAGTTTGAATAAGAATAGGATTTAGAGTACTTTTCATAGCTGCTAAATAATCTGATTCAAAATACTATCTCACATGTGACAATCTGTATTTTGTGGGTTGTTCTCTAATTCCTTTTTAAGTCTGGGTATTGTTGGTGCATCATTCTTACAAAGCACTTTTTGATACATTTACCACTTTCAGACTCATCACCACTGCAGCTATATGGAGAGGTCTTCTCTGTTAAGAGGGGCACATCACCCTGCCTCCTCTTTCTGTCATTTCCCATGCTCTGCATACTATGGCTGCAACCTAGGCTTTATTCTGTTCCTATCTGTAGCTCATGTACACTACGCCCTTTCAAAGTAGCAGCAAGGTAGCTGAGATACAGCTTTAAGCACAATAAAGGACAGTTATTGTCAGGCAGAAGCCACTGTCTTATTATTACCTACTAACCTGTAGTTGGAAGAGCTGCCATTAGCAGGCATTTCTGATCACTTACTTTACTGCACACTTACGGGCTCATCAATTTTGACTTTTCGGTTTTTGAAGATCCAGTGACTTCATCTGCTCCCCCACTGCACCCTGCCCCGAGAGCTTCTGTCTGCACACCAAGCTCCTCATCCTGTCCAGGCATTAACTGACTAACAGGTCACTTCTGGCTGTTAGATCTGGCAGTGGCTGTCTCCAACACGGGGCTGTTGGACCGCACTGCACTGTGAGACTAACGTTAATGAAATCACCCTTTTAGAAAATTAACTTTCCTAATAACTAGAGTGATTAGAAAAGTCTAGATCTTAAGATGAAGGGAAGATTCTGCCTAACTGGCACTGCCCAACAACATCAACAACAACAACAAAAACAAATTCCTCATTATCATCTGCATTGATTGTTTTTATATGACATGTATCATTTGTCCCTTAAAAAACCTTTGTTTTCAAATTTCCATTTTTTTGCTATAAAATTCTCCTTAAATAAAATTTCCATTAGACATTAACATTTTAAGAGAAATACCATCCATATCCCACCATCAAAAGACAATTATAGCTAATATTTTCTTTTAATTTTTCTCTGCATATGCTTCATTCATTAAGTAGTTTTAGTCACGATATTTATGTAATTTTGCTTCTTGTCTCTTTAATCAAATGCCAAATTCTTTTCCATGTCATTATGAACACTTTGTGAACATTAAATGAAGAAATACACATATCTGTTTTTGCTCCATATTTTGGTTGGATCAGATTGTCTTACTTTTATAAATAAACCTGCAAAGAACATCTTGGGAATAATTTCATATTTTTTACATTTATAGGATATTTAGGATTATCTTCTTATGTACACTTCAATAGACTTACTTAGCCAAGAGATATAAATATTTTAAGACACTGCACAGAGTTTGAAGGACTAAAGGGTAAACTCAATAATGAGGCATGTACCTGACTTCAGCCTCCATGTTAGAAAGTAAACAACAGAATCCCAGAATATCAGAAAAGGGAACAGACTAAGAAATGGTGTCATCTGACTCCTTTACCTTACTATGAGAAAACTGGGCTTAAACAAGTTTGAATTGATTAAAATCATATGGCTTTGTGGGCAGGTAGCAGCAAATACACAGCTTGATTGCAGTGTTCCTGAATCCCAATCCATGCTTGTTCTAATGACACTGAAATCTTTTCAGGGCTTAGTAATCTTGATACAAAGAGGACATTTTGCCAGAAGATGGACTATTTCAAACAAATATTAAACTATAAACTATGTGTCATGTCATTTTCATTTGCAACAAATGCAATAAATATGCTTAGTTCATACAAGCCCCTGATTCTTTGGTTCAACCATACAGTAAACAAAGAAAGTAGATTACATTTTTAAAAGTTGGAAGAAGATTCTTGAGTAGTCTCATACTTAACAATACCAGTAAGAATGAATTGGTAGTCATGTTTTCATTGCATTTTCAAGAAATTTTGAAAATTTAATCATCAGTTAATTTTCCAAAGAGTGAATTTTTTAATGAAAAATTCATCATAAATGACCAACTGATAGTGTAATGGGACTATTTTGCCTTTTTGCTCTCTTCTGCCTAGATATGGATAAAGAAGATCCTTCTAGCATCACTTTTAGCACTTATAATCAGAAAAATTGCTTTCAAAAAGTCACCAAATAGTTGATGTAAATTGTACAAGGAAATTGTGGGGTATCTTCTATGTGGACTATTGGAACCTATAAAAGCTAAGGTGCCTACAGACTTCACTTCTCTACTGCACAGATTTTTCTCATAATTAACATTAAAACTATTATAAACTGTCATTTTCTATTAGCCTTATAACATGTTGATATGTCTTTTTAAGCTTTAGTTGACCAGAGTGAACTATTTTCTTTACAAAGAGAAGAGAATTCATTAACTAGATAAAATCGTTGTGTGGTTAAAAAAAAATCATCCACATTAAGGGTCAGACAAAATGACAGAGGAAAAAGGGCTGTTTGCTTACAAATCTGCCACATCTATCTTTATTGTCAATAGTCATTTTTTTCTTTTCTTCTCATTTTATATAGACTTAAATCTTTCTCTACATCTTGATAATTTTCTTATTCTTATTGCAGTTTTTAGAAGAATAAGTGTATTATAGGAGAAGCCCAGCCCACCCTGGATGCAGGTGTTTTAAGGAAAATCAGGGAGGAGGGGCAAGGTTTTATCTGTAGGGAAGGGGCCTATGAGAAAGAACTGTTGCCAGGTTTGTAGTGCCAGCTCAAGAGGCTGAGGCAGGATGACTGCAGGTAGAAAGCAGATTCAGAAACTTAGCGAGACCCTAAGCAATTTAGTGAGACTCTGTCGCAAAATAAAAACATAAAAATGGCTGGGCATGCAGCTCAGTGGTTAAGTGTCTCCGGGTTCAATCCCTGGCAAAAAACAAACGACAACAACAACAACAACAAAAGCCACACAAATTTACATGAATCTTCCACAAGCCAGTCCTCAAACAGCACCTTCACTTATACCACTTGAAAAAGAAAAATCAGACAAAAGTCTTAAAAATCTTAAAATTATAAGAAGAAAAATATAGAGAATGATTTTAGAACTGGAGGTAGGAAGCCTGGGTCCCTGCCCTAGCTCTGAGACTTCCTGGCTGGTTGGTCCTTCTCTCTGAACCTTGATTTTCTCCCTTGAAGTGTTAAAGATAAATTCAAGCTAAAAACAAGAGACTTAAGTCTCTCCCTCTTGTAAATAAAATAAAGAGATTCCTCTCTTCCTTTTCTTTTGGACATTTACTTAAGAAAAACACATTAATTTTAAGTGTCTTCCCCTTTTCATGAAATGCATAGATCCTTTTGAAGGCTAGAATAGCATGTCCTGAGCTCTTAGACCCAAGAATGTCTTTTTCCTGGATCAGGTAGCCATTTCTTTGAAATGTAAATATCGAAGAAGTTAGAACCCCTATTCCCCACACCATACAGCTTGTGTGTGTGTGTGTGTGTGTGTGTGTGTGGTGAGTCTAAGTGGGTGCATTACTCCAAATTACAAAATTACTTCCTTTCCTAAGAACGTTAGAATGTTTTTCCCTCTGAATGATGTCAGTTAGCTAACATCAATGGTGACCCCAATTACCAGGTAAAGCTAGAATGAACTCTCCGTGACAGAATGTGCTGTCAAGCCCTCTTTCTTGGGGTCTAGTTAATCTAGACCCCAAGAAAACCCGTATGTAGCACATCATACCTGTTGGGTTAGACAGTCCCTTAGTGGGCAGCCTGTGCTATGCACTGCATGTTGTTTTAATGCCCATTCAATACTACAAATGGTTTCACTCTCTATTACTTTTGTGGAGAGATTTTTGGTGGGAATTTTTTTTCATTTAATTTTTCAAACAGTCCAATGAGAAAGTAATACTCTAGCATTAAATATTTTTTAGTCTTTAAGTTGGTTTATTTAAAGATAAGTTTTTAGAAACATTTAAATTTCTTTCATGTTTCCTTTCATGCAGACTTGTAGAAAATATATGCTGCATCTTGAATAAATGGGTAGATTGAGAAGGTGGAGATGATATTAACCCTTGGTGTGCAAAAGGGGGCAAAGACAACCTGAGATAAAAGGCAACCAACTTATGAATGTATCTCAGGATGGAAGCACAAGGCCCTAAATCATCTACACAGGGATGTCCTAAAATAACTAAAAGGTCACTGGATCTGGTGAAAAGCAGACATGCGCGCGCACACACACACACACACACAAAGATGAAAATAAATGAAATCAACGCTAATAATTAAATTAAAACATTCCAACTTAGAGCAAGAAAGGGCATTGCTCTTTGGAAGATAAAACCCACAAAGCATCTTCCACCTAGTCAGGGAGCAGAATGAGATTCCTAATCCTTTCTGAGCTTCAGCTTAGAAAATCATTTTCTGTGCTGTGACCTCAGTAAACCACATAGAAGACAAACCTTAAGACCGAGACCTTCAGTTCAGCAGAGAACCTTGTTTTCAGGTGTGAAGAAAAACAACTAGCTCAAGACACACTGTAATTTCTAAAGTGCAGTAAAATTAACAGCAAGATAAAATCATTTGTATGCCTTTCTTTATGTCTGCCAAATCTAAAGATGAAATAAAATTTCAGTGGCTTCTACCTTGTACTAGGTTTAGCATTCCTTTTCCAATTCTTCCCAACCAAAGGAGAGGCATTAAGTTTTAGGTAAGTGGCCACTATGTAAAAGTTTGTTGATACCCAGATACCCAAGCAATAGGCTTTTTTTTTTTCTTCTTCTTCTTTGGGTCCTTAAGGCTGGGTGGACAAGTCAGTCAAATGGTCATCCACTCTTTGTCTCTTCCCAGCAGGTATTTGGGTACCTTGAACCCAAGCCTGCCTGCTCTGTAGATTGACCTATCTGGAACAGCCCTCAGAGAATTTCATTGGTTGTCAAATTTGCTCAGAAGTCACAGGATGTTAAATGGCCTTGAAAGAAGTAGAAAAGAATCCTGTGTGACTTGCTTTATGGAAGTTCATCCTTAACTTTTATTGAGAGACTTCATGGGAAAAATACTGCATGTTTTAATCTGTGTCTCTGTGTGTGTGTGTGTGTGTGTGTGTGTGTGTGTTGTGTAAATGTATCTGCTTATGTCACTGGGATAATTTTATGTAAAGTCCTGTCAAAGGAGAATATAAGGGAAACATATTTCTTCTCATATATTTGAGAACTTTCTTTTATTATGCATTTTTTTAACCACATGGTTACATAAATTCTTATGCTTCCTTTTCAGACTTGACTGCCAGAAATCTCATAGCTTCAATGCTCACATTTAATAACTTGTCATTGCATAAATTTTCTTAGGATAATGTAACCTTTGACTCATTCTGTCTACCTCTCTCTCTCAATTCCCACCTAATTGTTGGTTCTTATTGCTTTTTTATTTTTAAAATTGGGCTTTTTTAAAGAGAGAAAAAATTAACTCTATTTATTTTTTCATTTGGCCTTTGTTTCTTATACACATTGTTGTGTATGTGGTACTGGGGTTTGAACCTGGGTCCTTGAACATGTGGCAAGCACTCCAACCACTGAGCCACTGCTCCATCCCTGGTTGCCTCGTTTTATTTGCTTTGGTTTTCATCATAAACTACCTCAAGTCAAACAAAGGAGTCTTTCAAACAACCTAAGGACTAAAAATATAACTTATAAAAGTCTCAGAGGTAGAGTCTCTGCATTAATTAATTGCAACATCCAATCTCCCACTACCCCTACCATGTTCCTTCACATGCAAGAAGATAACCACGAATATTTATGCACTAAAAATGTATCAGAAAATTGCAGATGGGCCATTCTTTAACTTAGCAGAGAATTGCCTGCAGCAGAACTATTTTAATGGGTGTCATGTCAGCATTTCTTTAAACATATTAAATGAAAAGGTCCATAAGTTACATTTGCTTAGTGTTAAATTATGAGGGAAATACTATAAGAAAATGTAACTTTTTAAAAAAAAAACTTTTTCTTTAGGAAGTTATAAGAAACATTAACCCATTTAGTAGGTTGCATGAATTTTAGCAGTATCATCATTGCTAAAGATTCATAAAAGAACATCCTAAAATACTTTATTGTAGACTTTTTTTAAAGTAATCATCATAATGAGCATAGCCATAATATGTAGAGTATCTATGATAGTTCCAGCCTCCTTAAATATACTATCTTTCAGTAAACTTTTATTTCTTCCTTTATGGGATCAAAGAAACTTAGGAACTATTCAACTTGACCGTTAAGGTCAAACTATTGGTAATGCTATAATTGTGTAAGGAGCCATGCCTGTCTAACATGCTTTCCACTGAACATACTCATGCAAAACATGTCCAGTTTTCAACTGTCAATAAAGTGAAAGTTTGGGAACTTTTCTGATTTAAAAGTATGCCAAAATTCATTTGGGTACTCTGAATTAGAATTCACCCTTTATTATTCAAATGTGTGGATATTTGGCTTTGAATTTTAGACTTTTTTTTTTTCCTGTTTTATCATATGGATGTTTACAACTGTGTGTCATTGATTTGGTTACCTAGAAAAGACTGGATCACAAACAACAATACTGCAATTTCTACTCACGGCCAACAAAGAAAGATTTTCAAAATAAACCTGGTAGCCTGTCAGAGCCTGTTGTGTGTTTATTTCGGATTGACAGAATGAGTAGCATGGGGCCTGGAGAAAACATTTCCCTCCTCACATTCCACTTTGTAAGCCAGAGAACTCATTCCCAGATGGCTTTCTGAGTGAACCAACCGAGCTAGGTAAGTAAAATGGAAGAAAGCCTTTGACAGTGCTGCAGAGGGAGACGTTCCCTGAAAGGGAATGTGCATTATCCTTGACATTATAAAAGGAGACAGAAAACAAATAAAGATGATCAATAGCTAATTGGTAAACATCTCTCAGCAAAACGTGCAAGCCAATGAAGTGGAAATGCCCAGGATTTTTTTCCCTCCATATTGAATTTTACTCTTTAGCATTAGCTGAAATTAGCTTCCACGACTTTTGTTTCTATTGTCAAGATTCTAGGGGACATTTTTGAGTCCCCTATTTGAGGGCTCCCCTTTCACATGATGGAACAAAAGCAATTTGAAGGAGGATAATAGAACTCATGTAGATTGAGTAGAAAATAAATCACCAGAGACATTTTGTTAAAGAATCACCTTACTTGGCCAGTACTCTGAAAGTTTTTTGATCATCAAAGTTCTCATACTGTAATTCACATTTGTGGCTACTACCAACAATGATTAAGATCTTAAAATGGTGATACTTGTGCCTGTAGGTTATCCTTTGGCAACCTCAAAGAGCCTTGAATTTATTTGCAGGGATCATCTTGATTCCCACGGTCAACTTGCTGGGGTAGGGTTGGTATAAAAGCCATGCGTATGATAGCCACTAAATCATATTTGGGAATGGTACCTAATAATTTCTATGGAACGGTGGGATGACACATTTTGTGTTACTTATCTTTCTGAACTGATTCCTGTAACCGGGAAGGATGCTTCTAAGTGAATGGAAAATCTGTTTGTTAAGTTCTCATAATCTTTTTTCTTTTTGTTCTTTGGTCTCTATATTGACTTTACTCAAACCAGAGAGAAAGGTCTGTCTACTTTATAAGCAGAAGCAAAACTGTCATATAATTTTTCTGTTTAGCAGTTATTTAGCATTAATTGGAGCTTAGTGTGCTTGAAAATTTACTTCCTGTGGGAGAATCATTATTTTAGAGTACCATAGATACATGTAGTACATTTGAAGCAGCAATTTATTAAAAGTTACATTATTTTCTCTAGAGAATGGATTAGCTATTCACCATAAGGACTATGACCAATATTTATGAAATGTTCACAAATGATTAATTATGTTTCATTTACAGATAGACTCTAATGGGAGAAATTTTTATTGCAAGTACTATTTTAATGAATTGCCTGTCTTTACAAATTCACATAAAAGACTGAAATGATTTATTTTTACTTCCTTCCTCAACTTTATACCTGAACCCACCACTGCTTATGATATATTTGTATTTCTTCTGGATCTGAATCACATGATCATTCCCCTAGTTCCCTAAGCTAGAAATCTTGGATATCTGTGACTTTTTTTCTTTTTAAGAGAGAGAGACAAGAGAGAGAGAATCAATTTTTATTTAGTTTTTCATCTGGTTTTTGTTGCAATGACACTTAGTTGTGTATGTGGCGATGGGGTTTGAATTCAGGTCCTCGTGTTTGCCAGGCAAGTGCGATACTGCAGAGCCACGGCTCCAGGCCCTATCTGTGACTCTTATGCTCCCTCATAGCCCATTTCCTTTCTTTTTTATTCATGCAACATAGTCATACATAATAGGAGGGAATTGTTGCCACATAATTATGATCACATGCATAATGACAGAGCAACCCAAGGCTGATGCCAGTTCATGATCCCCCTCCCCTTTGGGTCCCCCCCATGCCAAGTTTCCCCTACTTTACCCCATGTTAGTTGGGCTTCTCATGGAAGCCATAGGTTCCCCACTGGGTTGATAACCCCCCTACTCCATCTCTCCAGCTGCCTTGATATCCCTCTCATTCCTACCCCTCCTTCCCTCCCCCCTCCCTTCATTCTCCAGCATCATAGGCAAGGTTCCCCCTGTCTGTATAAAAATTCAACCTTGTTGAGGTTATTATTAGCTTAGCCAACTTTCAGTCTTTTTCCAATTATATTCTAGCTACCACATATGAGAAAAAACATCTGGCCCTCAAGTTTCCGGGTTTGGGATATTTCACTTAGCATTTTTTCCATCTCCATCCATTTGGCAGCAAATGCCATGATATCATTCTCTCTAATAGCAGAGTAGAATTCCATTGTTTATAAGTACCAAAGTTTTTGAATCCACTAGTACAGTGAGGAACATCTGGGTTAGTTCCATAGTTTAGCTCTAGTAAATTGAGCTGCTGTAAACATTGATGAAACTGTATCTGTAGTAAACTGATTCTAGTTCTTTTGGAAAAATACTCAGGAGTGGGATACTGGGTCATAATGTGGTTCCAGCCCTAGTTTTTTGAAGAGTCTCCACACTGCTTTCCAGAGCAACTGTACAAACTTGCAGTCCCACCAACAGCATGACAGTGTTCCACTCTTCCCACAACCCCACCAGCATTTCTCATTGTTTGTATTCTTCATATTTGCCACTCTGACAGGAGTGAGGTTGAATATCAGTGAAGTGTTGATTTGCATTTCTCTGATTGTTAGTGATGTAGAACATTTTCTCATATATTTATGGGCTTTGAGGACTTCCTCCATTGAGAAATTTCTATTTAGCTCCCTAGCCCATTTACTGATAGGATAATTTGTGGTTCTGGTGTTCAGTTTTTTGAGTTCTTTGTATACTCTAGATATTAGCCCTCTATCTGAGGTGTAGCAGGCAAACATTTTCTCCCATTCTGTAGGTTCTCTCTTGACACTCTTGACTAATTCTTTAGCAGTGCAGAAGCGTTTTAGTTTAATGGCATCCCATTCATTTATTCTTGGCTTTAATACTTGCGCTATGGGAGTCTTGTTAAGGAAGGTGGTACTGACACCTATGTTGTATAGTGCTGATCATATTTTTTCTTCAAGCAATTGTATAGTTGCTGGTTTAATTTCCAGATCCTTGACCCATTTTGATTTGATTTTTGTGTAGGGTGAGAGGTAAGGATCCTATTTCAGTTGTCAGCATAGGGCTGTCTAGTTTGTCCGGCACCATTTGTTGAACAGGCTATCCTTCTTCCACACTATGTTTTTGCCCCCTTATCAAATATCAGATGGTTAAAGATGTGAGGGTTTGTCTTGGTATCTTCTATCCTGTTCCATTGGTCTTAAATTCTGTTTTGATACCAATACCATGCTGTTTTTCTTACTATAGCCCTATAGTACAATTTCAGGTCAGGATTTGTGGCACCTCCTGTTTCCTCTTTCTTGCTTAGTATTGTTTTGGCTATTCTGGGTCTTCTGTTATTCCACATGAATTTGAGAATTGCTCTTTCTATATCTGTGAAAAATGTCATTGGTATCTTGATGGGGAATGCACTGAATCTGTATAGGGCTTTCAGCAGAATGGCCATTTTGATTATATTGATTCTGCCTAATCAAGAACACGGAATGTTGTCCCATCTACTCAGGTCATCTGCAATTTCTTTTTTAGTGCTTTATAGTTTTTAGTGTTTGATAGTTTTCATTGTAGAAGTCCTTTATATCCTTTGTTAGATTGAGGCCCAAGTATTTTATTCTTTTGAGGAAATTATGAATGGGACAGATTTCCTAATTTCTTCTTCAGTGGAATTGTGGCTGGAGTATAGGAAGCTAATGATTTATGAGGGTTGATCTTATAACCAGCCACTTTGCTGAAATTGTTTATAAGTGCTAGAAGTCTTCTGGTCAAACTCGTTGGGTCTTGTAGGTATAAGATCATGCCATCAGCAAATAGAGACATGCTGATTCCCTCTTTTCCTATTCAAATTCTTTTGATTTACTTCTCTTGTCTGATAGCTCTGGCTAGAGTTTCAAGGACTATATTGAGTAAGAGTAGTGAAAGTGGACATCCTTGTCTTGTTCCTGAATTCAGAGGAAATGCTTTCAGTCTTTCTCCATTAAGCATAATGTTGGCTATGGATCTGTCATAAATGGCTCCTATAAAATTAAAGAATCTTCCTTTGATCCATGTCTTCTCCATACTTTTGAGCATAAATGGGTGCTGAATTTATTTCAAAGGCCTTTTCTGTGTCAATTGAGATGATTACATGATTTTAATTTTTAATTCTGTTTAAGTAGTGAATTACATTTATTGATCTGCGTATGTTGAACCAGGCCTGCTTTCCTGGACTAAACATGATGTATTATCTTTTTGATGTATTTTGGGGGTACAGATAGCTAGAATTTTATTAAGGATTTTTGTTTCTATATTCATTAGAGAACTTGGTCTGTAGTTTTCTCTTCTTGATGTGTTATTGTTGGGTTTTGGTATCAGGGTTATATTTGCTTCATAAAAAGTGTTTGGGAGGGTTCCAACCCTTTCAGTTTCAAGGAAAAGCTTGTAGAGGATCAGTGTTATTACTTCTGTAAAGGTTTGGTAGAATTCTGCCCTGAATCCATCAGGTCCTGGGATTTTTTTTTTTTTTCTTTTGGAAGGCCTTTGATTGCTGTTTCAATTTCGTTACCTGAGTTTGGTTGGTTTAGAATTTCAATGTCCTCACATGTCAATTTGGGAATGTTGTATGTGGCAAGATATTTGTCCATTTCTTCCAGATTACCAAACTTGGCAGAGTTTAATTTTTCAAAATAAGTTTTGATAATCTTCTGGATTTTGGTTGAGTCAGTGGTGTAATCTCCGTTTTCGTCCTTGATTTTGTTGATTTGTTTCACTTCATTCTTCATTTTGGTGAGGTTGGCAAGGGGTCTGTCAATATTATTTATTTTTTCAAGAACAAACTCTTTGCTGTGTTGATAATTTGTATTGATTTTTGTTTTCAATTTCATCGATTTCAGCTCTGTGCTTCATTATTTCCTGTCTTCTATTAGGTTTGGGATTGGATTGTTTCTCTTTTTGCAGGGATTTGAGTTGGAGCATACGTCTATTTATTTTGGCTTTTTCCTGATTTTTGATGAAGGCACTCAGCGCTATGTATTTACCTCTTAAGAATGCTTTCATACTATCCCAGAGATTTCAATACATTGTTTCATAATTCTCATTCATTTCCAAGAATTTCTTGATTTCTGTTCTCATTATCTCTTTTATCCATTCAAGATGGTATTATTCAATTTCCAAGTATTTGAGTAGTTTCCATTGCTTTTCTTGCTGTTAATTTCTAAGATCATACCATTGTGGTCTGACAGGATATATGGGACTTTTTTATATTTATTAAGGTTAGCTTTGTGGACTACGATGTGGTCTATTTTGGAGAAGGATCTGTGAGCTGCTGAGAAGAAGGTAAACTCAGCCAATTTGGGATGGAATATTCTGTTAGTATCTATTAAGTCCAGTTTATTTATAGAGCTGTTTAGGTTAGAGATATCTTTGTTGATTTTTTTGCTTTGATGATCTGTCTATTGTTGATAATGGTGTATTAAATTCCCCCAGTTTTATTGTGTTGAGATCAATGAGGAATTTAATATTCTTGAGTACTTTCTCCATATATTTGAGATGGTTGTAATTAGGGGGTTTAAATGTTAACTATTGTTGTGTCTTCTTAATGAATTATTTCTTTTACTACGATACAGTGACCTTCTTTGTCCTTTCTGACTAGTTTTTGGACAAAATTAACATTATTTGATATAAGGATCACAACTGCAGATTGCTTTTTTGGGACACAAGCCTGGTAGACATTTTGCAACCTTTAACCTTCAGTCTGTGTCTATTTTTGGTTGTGAGGTGTGCCTCCTATAGTATGTTTTTGGATTTTGTTTTTTGTTCCAGTTAACCAATCTGTGTCTTTTGATGGGGCATTGAGTCCATTCATGTTCAGAGTTAGAATAGATATGGGAATCTGGGTCCCTGACATTGTGACTATTGCTGTTTTGTGCCATCTTGGATATGTTTTAGTGTGTTTGTGATTATTGACTTTATTCTGTTTTAGGGTTTTGGAAGTTGTGTGTTCCTCTGAATGAAGTATGTCCTGGAGAATTATCTGCAGCTGTAAGGGACTCTTGCTCTTCAAGGGAGAGTGGCTGGCCTGAACTGAGCACACCCGGGACCATTATCGCCCCACTCTTGTGTGTTTTGAGGGCCCCACTTGCCTCAAGAGATGATGTGTTGGGCAGGCACAACCCCAGCAAGGGGAGGCAGGCTTGAAGGAGACACCAGTCCAGCTAGACCAGTTTCTGTGGAGGTTTCAAATGCAGCCACTAGGGGGTGTGGAAGCTCAGTCTCACTTGGATCTCCCAGTACCTATGGTACTGCTTCTGTTTATAGAATTCAGGGTCTGAAAGTAGAGGAAAGCACTGGATCCAGGCTGCCCCTTCTGTTCATAAGTCCCTGAGGCTGATGCTAGCCTCCGCCACACCTGAGAGTTTCAGGCAGTATCTTTTGGACCTGCGGGCTGAACTCCCCCAGGCTGTTTAGGCCCTATTGAGACCTGGTCACTGACTCCACCTGCAGATCTGGGAGTAATGGTGTGGGTTGGAAGCCTCTAAATGCTAGTTGTGGGACCAGTAGGGAGGGCCCACCAGGCCCACACTGCCCTCAGGGCAGACAGTCAAAACACTGGGAACCCAGAGCCAATCCTCCAGACTGCACTCCCTGTTCTGCTCTGTATCTGGTGGTTTGGGGTTCACTGTTCACCAAGCAGTTTCCTGTACCGCCCTTAGGGAGGTTTCAAAATGGTGGTGCCACCCAGCTTTTTCACTTGATCAGATTCTGAGGACTCTAATTTGTGTGTATTAAAGCAGTAACTCCTTTCCTGCCTCTGTCTTAGACCCAGGGCACAAGAATCCTGCGCTGAGGCTCCTCTGAGTGCTCACTGCTGTGTCTGAGTTTATTTATGTGCTAGCAGCACAGCTTCCTCCCCTCTAGGGCAAATTCCCAGGCTGCCTCTGGCTGGGTAGTTGGCACTGGAAAATTATCAGTTGGGATTTCCTGTACTTTCAGCTTGTCCATGGCTCTGTGTCACTAAACTTCCTTCCTTGGATAGTAATGATTTTGGGAGAAAGTTTGCTGTCCACCCACCTCACAGTAAGGCATTTCTCCCACCGTTGGTGGAGTTTTTTCATTCAGCTCTGCCACGGGTCATGATGATGAAACTCCCTCATAGCTCATTTTCAATCAGTCACCCTATTCAAATAATTCCTTGTATGCAGAATAAAAGCCAAATATCTTTAACCTGCTATTTAGGGATATTCAGAGCTGGGCCACCTTTACACATTCTCTAGCAGGTTAACCTACCCTGGCTCCCACAGTGAGGTGCTCTTCTATATCTCTGTGCTTCTGCCTCTGCACTTTTCTTAACATGTCTGTCATGGTTTAAATGTGGGGTGTCCCTCAAAAGCTCACATATGACAATTTGAGAAGACTGGGGTGAAATAATTGGGTTATAAAAGCCTTAGCCCAATCAATGAGTTAATCCCATAACTGCAACTGTAGGCTGGTAGGGTGTGGCTGGAGGAGGTGGTGATTGGGGGGCGTGCCTTTCAGGTACACATTCTCTATCTGGTATGGAGTTTCTCTCTCTGTTCTGCTTCCAGATGTGATGCCAGAGCTTCCTGCTCCTGGAGCCATGCCTGCCCCCATGATGTTCTGCCTCACCTTGAGCCTGGAAGAATTGAGCTGGCTGTCTATGTTCTGGGACTGAATTGAGGGGGCCTTCTGTGTTCTGGGACCTCTGAAACTGTCAGCCCATAAATAAACTCTTCCTCCTAAAATTGTTCTTGTGTTCTTTGGTCACAGCAACAGAAAAGCTGACTGAAACAATGTCCTTCTTCCCTTTGTTTGCAGAGGATGCCTGCTTGTTTAAAAGTCAGTTCCAGCATCATCTTCTTCCTGTAATTTTCCAAGATTTTTTACTTGCTTCCCCTCAGGCAAAATCAGTAACTCACTAATTTTCTTATGGAAATGTATGTGTTCTTCTTCTGAGTTGTCCTTATTTATGCTTCTAACTCATGCGTAAGACTGTAGGATTTTTTAAGCCTCAATGTTTCATTTGTGCACTTTCTATTCATAACATTAAATTAAACACATAATAAGCACTTACCGAAATTTAGCTAAATTGAAAAAATCCTCTTAAAATAAGAAACAAAGCAAAGTTCTGTCTCAGCGAATACTCCATGTGAATACTCATTTGTAGTTGATAATGAAGATAAAATAGATGTAGGTGAAGAAGGTCTAACAATAGATCAGTTACAGTCTCCAACAGGGTACAGTTATAGAGATATAGCAATTCAGAAGAGGAAGATAAATCAGAGATAACCTTTACATAGATGACATGCTTTTATTTTTTAAAATTATTTCATTATAATTATATATAACAATTGGGTTTATTGTGATATATTCACATTTATGCATGTAATAATTTCATTCCCTGGTACTTCCCTATCTCCTTCCCTCCTCAGTTCCCCGATCCAGTTTCTCCACTCTACTGGTCTTCCTATTTATTTGTTTATTTTTATTTGGTATAGTGTACTTATGTATAAAAATGGGATTTGCTGTGATATAGTCTAATTTGCATAATTTGTTCTGTTTTATGTGTGAAAAGAGTCTACAGAATGGGAGACAATCTTTGCCAGCTACTCTTTTGACAGGAGATTATATCCAGAATATAAAAAGAACACAAAGAAACTTCACACCAAAAAAGAAACAGAAAAACCCAACAAACCCAATCAATGAATGGGCGAACGAGCAGGCATTTCTCAAAAGAAGAAATGCAAACATCAACTAATAATGAAATTAATGTTCAGCATCCTTAGCAATCAAGGAAGTGCACATCAAAACCACACTGAGAATCCATCCCATTCAAATTAGAACAGTAATCATCAATAATATAGATAATAATAAAAACACTGGCAAGAAGATGGGGAGAAAGGAGCGCTTCAATGTTGGTGAGACTGAAATTCACTACAAAAACACTGGAATTCATATGGACACTTTTCAAAAGATTAAACATGGAACCACTATATGACTCAGTTATTTCACTTTTCAGCATTTATCTAAAAGAACTGAAATCAGTATACCAAAGTGATACCTGCATTTCAAAATTTGTAGCAGCACAATTCACAATACTCAAGTTATGGAACGAGCCTTGATGTCTGTCAACAAATAAATTGATAAAGAAAATGTGGTATATATACACAAGGCAGTTTCCCTCAGCCACTAAGAACAATGAAATTTTTCCATTTGTCGGTAAATGCATTGAACTTGAGGACTGTAGAATAAAACTGAACAATTAAATTACTTTTATTTCATTATGCTTCCTCCTCACCAGCACTTTGGCATTTT
The DNA here is from genome assembly GCA_004027875.1 of Aplodontia rufa. NCBI lineage: Eukaryota > Metazoa > Chordata > Mammalia > Rodentia > Aplodontiidae > Aplodontia > Aplodontia rufa. Next base: position 44,831 of record PVKS010006043.1, read on the forward strand.
CTGTGCCAGTTGGCTAGAAAAGCAGCTGCCATAGTGCATGACCATAGCAGATGTAATGAATATGTTTTATATGAACGAATGAGTGAACACATGGAACTATTTCAGCTCTTTCACTTAAGATAAAGACATGTACCCAAAGATACAAAGGACAGGGACTCAGAAACTACCCCATTTCCAATTTGCTACCATATTCTATACATTGAACTGGATTATTTCATCCATTATTCAATGATATACTCTGAAGATAATTATGCAAATATTGTTAAATATTGTTAGATAAACATCCTGAAGTTCAAATCTGTGCCTTATAATCACATAAGTAGGTGCCAACTCTCTTATTCTTATGTAGTGTGTAGTGCATGGTCTTTTCTCTGCCATCTGTTGGCGTGGTATTCATAGAAAGAAATATGATTGACTAGTGCTGACTAGAAAAGATCTGTTTTTTATAATTTGTGTTGTTTAGGTGGTAGCAGGGAAGTGAACGTAAAGAGCTGCGGTCTAGTGGAAGATCACCAGAATTGAAGGCTGAAGACTAGAGTTCAGTTTCCAATCATGTTATTTTACTTGAGCAAATCCTTTATTGTCTTGGAAACTTAGGTTTCTCAATTATAAAGCAAAGGATGTAATTCCAGCTTTGTTAATTCAATGATGTACAGATGAATAATAACAATGGAAACAGTTTTCTATATAAAAGTAAAGTGCTATTATTATCAGCTTATGTAGGAATGAGAAAATGTGTATAAAAGGGCTTTCTCAGCTGCACATTTGTTCTTTTATTCCCTTTGTTACCATTTTTCAATTTCAATGTACCCCAACTTTAATTGATATAAACAGATGAAAATAGGATAAATAAGCATTTTCCCACTAATGTGATTTGTATACAATACAGCATATTTAAATGAAATTCTGTTTCTAATTCTTTTGAATTCATAATTGAACATAACAGTAATAAAGAAACAACAGTTAAAAAGATATTTATCATTTGTCATGAGCTTCCATTCCCATAAGGAAATCAAAACAACCCTAGAACAGGGAAAATATGAAAATTAACATCGTTGCACAGACACTGGTAACTCTGATGAGAGGGAAAAGGAAAAAAGAAGCATTGCCAGCTTGTTTTGTTAATAATCGAATATGGGACTTTTCAAATGTTCTGTATTAGCTGCAGCTCTATGCATGCATTTAAAAATGAATCTGATCTAAAGGTTCTCTGCATTGCTCAGTTTTATAAACATTGTCCTTTATCTCAAGCAAGGTACAGAAAGGGTCCTTGACCTTGTTGATGATTTCATCTCTGCTCTTTAATGTCAATATTAGCCTATGGCTAACTATCAACATTTGCTATTCCCCGTTGCTTTCTACTCTTTTTATAAAATATCTTATTAAGATTAAATAAAATCAAAGGGCCAAAATAACAAGAGAAACTAAGCTATATTTTCAATATAGCTTTGAAAATATCTGATGGTCACACACGAGGGAGCCCTGGGGGATTAGGCGTGAACTGAACCTTAGAAGCAACCTTGTTGTGACCCTTATTTTATTGTTTGGGAAATGAGGCCGTACATGGCTGAAAAGGAGATATACTAGTTTTCGGAGAACAAAGACAGGGAAATAGCTGGAGGCCCCCTCAGGCGCACTTTCCCTGTACTATACTGTATCAGAACACAATCTAACATGTATAATTTAATTCTCTTTATCCAAATGATATCAGTAAAGAAGAAAGCCTTGCTCAACATTAAGGTTAGCTCTTTGGTTTGTGGATGTGAAAGATGATACGTATCTGGGAGAAAACCTAATAAATTGGATGATAGGAGATCTCAATAGCCTGGAACAATTGGCTACATCTAACAAAAGGGAATTTTGCAGAGACAGATGCGAAGTCAGCACTTACAATACAAAACCTAGTGGCAAGGGTACATGAAGCGGGACAACGGAGCATGATTATTTTTCAAAAGTTGCTGTTTTTCAAGAGTTGAAAATTGTATGAGTGCACTCTTTTCTTGCTCAGATCAGTGGAATTTTATTTAACTTAATAGAATTACAGAACAACAAAGGTGCTAAATCTTGTGTACTGTACCCACCTGGAATTGTGAACATAGGTGTGTACACTGATAAACTGAGGCATGCAGAGGGGCAAAAATAGAATTTAAATTGTCTCACATCTGAGTATGTTAGAGAAGGCTAAAGAAATTAGATATGTGTATGAAGAAGAGAACTATATTTGTTATTTTGGAAAAATGGGCAGGACAGAAACATGTCTGTTGCAATGAAAGAGGCTGACTGAGTGGAAAGAATTTGGGGTATGGTGTCTAAAGGCATCAGTTTGAGTATTGGTATCATCACTTCCCAGTGATGTGACCTTGAGAAAAATCAGTAATACTGAATCTCAGGTTCTTGATCTACATCATAAGATTTTTAAAAAAATTATATTAAATTAAACAATATACGTGACACAACTATAGTACAAGGCATGCAGTAGTTATTCAGCATTGACCTTTCCATTTGTCAGGCAGAATCAGAGAGTTTTATTAAATATTATTGGAGAAATGTGTCAGAATAGTTATATGAGCAGAAATGAGAATGTTAGGCATCCAAGATCCCTACAAATGTTGCATGATATATCTGTACGTTGACCAACAATATTTTCTTATACCTCATGCCAGTAAAGAGTGTTATTCATAAATATTTGATTCCTTACACATCATATTGTCTTATAAAGTTGCAATACATTTTTTTATCACATACAGTAAAAGAGTGTTACATACCTGTAAAGTGCAGAAAGGGGTCTCTTGTTTCCTGGTTTTGGTCTGTATGGTTTGGGTTCCCCTGCCATATTGATATCTGAAAACACAGAATAAAATAGAATTGATTAAAAAAGCCCTTTGAGAAAAGAAAATCATGGAGTTTTCCTTTTTTCCATTTGCTTATGAAAAATGTACGCCATTCATTCATTCAACATGTATTTACTGAGCTCCTACTTTATGCCAGGGACATGTCACAATAAAACAAATTAGATTTTTGTCCTTGTGGATACATTCTACTGGGGAGAGGTCGGCAGAAAGAAACAAGCACAATAAGAAAAATATATGACATATTAAAGTGTTAACTACTATGAAAAATAAATGTTGAACAAGGTAAGGGGAAACAGGATGTGGGACTTGAGAGGAAATCCAAGGGTCTTTAAAACTGCATCAGAAGGTACCAAGTTAAAAATAAAACAGGGGTGGGGGGCTGGAGCGGTGACTCTGCGGTTACAGCGCTTTCCTGGCATGCACAAGCACATAGGTTTAAACCCCAGTACCCACGTACACAACTAAGTGTCAGAGCAACGAAAGCCATGTGAAAAACTCAATAAAAATTGATTCTCTCTCTCTCTCTCTCTCACTATCCTTCTCTCTTTAAAAAAAAAAAAAGAAGGTACCAAGTTGGGTAAAGGAAATATGGGTTTACATTATGATATTATTTGTATTACTTAAATATTTTTTGCATTTTATTTTCAATGGTTAATAATTAATAATTAAAAATGAAAATGAAATTAAAATGATAAATTATGGGCTGTAGTGGTGGCTTAGCATTTGGAGCACTTGCCTGGGATGAGCGAGGACCCAGGACCCAACAACTAAGTGTGTTGGAGAAAAAAAGGCCAGATGAAAAAAATACATAACATTGATTCTCTTCATTCTCTCCCTCTCTCTTTCTTCAAAAAAATGGTAAATTATGTGTTGGTAAGTCTTATGGTCAGAAGCTGTAGGTTTCGGTGAACAAGCGTATTTACTAAGTGCATTCACCAAGAGAGAATGAGATATCCTTGTGATTTTCACTTTTTGCCAAGAATTCAGTATACATAAATGTTTGTAGGAAATAAAGTCTTATTCATAAGAGTAGTTATTAAGTTTCCTGTGATGTATTTTCTGCTTATGTAGAAAAGGAAGCTATAAAGATGCAATCGTAATGCAGACTATATTTACTTAGTGAGCAACAAAACATGCTCAGCAACCTGAATGTGAAGCTGTAAAATATTGGGGTGGTCCAAGGGATAAGGGAGCACAGTCTTTGCCTTCATTAAATGAGAACATGATTCTGTGAAATTTATAAAAAGATACATGTGCATGACAGTATATATGTCCAATTGATATCTTTGAGCTAAAGAAATGTCTACAATTTTTTGAAGAAGTTGAGATGTTGGGTGGAGAAGATTTGGGAAATGTAATTAAATAAAGTTAGAATTTCCAAAGGATTGTTAAAAAGGAAAAATTAAAGGATATAAATTGTAAAAAAAACTTTGAACAAAGTGAAGGATATTATTTGCTAGTGCAGTAGACTAAATACACTGAGCTGTCCACCACTGAAAATGCTGATAAAATTAAATATACCCTCTAAAATAAAGACAGCAGGAAGCTAGCAAATAAATAAGGACTTTGCAGAGCATCCTGCATCTGAGTGAAAACAAGAAATCGAATGGGAGTAGATGCCGAACCTAGCATGTTCCTTAAAGAAATTTGTTGAAGCCAGAACGTAGGTCTTAGTTTTCCCATCTTTGTGAGTCAAAGGGGATAGGAGACTGTGTGGAGATTGGGGTATTGTTGTCAAGGATTTTATCACAAGCAACAGAAAAAATTCATTATTTAATAAAGGATACCTACAAAACATCAATAGTAACTATTTTAAATAATTATGAGACATTGGACAAGTTCTCTTTAAGATCAGTGACTTTAAAAGGGCATCTACTATACCCACCTCTACATAAGATTTTCTTTTATAACCTAGGCAATGTATTAAGACAAGAATACAAAGTTAGGTATGAGATAAAAAAAGACATGAAACTGTCAGTAATTGCTGACAATACATAAGTCCATATTAAAAAAATTCAAAGAACTCACAGATTGTGATAATTGATAAGATAGTTTAGTATGTTGATTGCATGCTGAGCCAATATACAAAATTCAATAGCACATCCCTACATAGCAATACATATATTTAACATATAGCTTAAAGCGTATCATTTATATATGGTATAAAACTTCAAATACCTAGGGGTAAATCTATCAGAAAAATTGAAAGAAGTTAATAGCGAAAAATTATAAAACTATATTAAAAGATTTTACATAACTACAGAGAAATTGGAAGACATGATGTAATAATGTCAATTTTTCCAATTGATTTATGAATTCTGTACAATTCAAAAAATTCCCCAATATTTTTTATGTGTGTGCATAGTTTGACAAGTTGATACTAGAATTTATATGATATAATAAAACCCAAATATAGCCATGATACATTTGGAAAATGGAACAGAGTTGGTAAAGTTGTCTTTTCAAGATTTATTTACTTAGCTGTGGTGATTAAGATTATAATATTGGACTGAAGAGGTGACTCAGTGGTAGTGTTCGCCTGGCATGCACGAGGTCCTGGGTTTGATCCCCAGCACCACATGCACAAATAAGTAGAAGAAAAACAAAAACCAGATGAAAAATACTCTCTCTCTTTCTCTCTTTTCTTTAAAAAAAGATGATAGTATTAGTACAAGAGAACAGGGATCAATGGAATAGAATAAGGAACCTACAAACTGATACCCACATAAGACATATCTATATGTGTATACAATTGGCATATATAGACATCTGCAGAGCTGGCCTAGCAGGTCATTGATGAAAAGATAAATTTTTTAAAAAATAAATTATGCTGTAACAATTGCTTGCTCACAAGGACAAATATAAAATTGGACAAAAAATCAATTACTAATGCCTAAATATGAAAGTCAAAAATATAAAAATTTTAGGAGGCAATAAAATAGAAAAAGTTTATGAGTTCAGAGTATGGAAGGATAATCTTAAACCAGCCATAAAATCACTAGCCTTAAAATATAAAATAGATAAATTCTACTATAGCAAAATTAAGAATTTCTATTCATCAAGAGTCACATAAAGATGGCAGAGAGAACCACAAACTCGACAAAAAGTCAATGATAAAGGATTTGTTTTTGAATATATGAAGAACTCACTTACATCATAGGAAATAATCAAAACCCCAAAGTGTGGGGCTGGGGAATGCCATGGAGTGATACTGGCCAAATTATATTGTTATATTGTGTGCATGTACAAATATGTCACAACAGATCTGTAATTATGTACAACTATCATGTGGAAAAAAACACCAAAGAGAAAATTAAATGCACTTTTAAAAGAGGAAACAAAATGGCAAATAAACACATGAAATTACGCTTAGTCTCATTAGTAATAGGACACGTAAGTTAAAATATCAGGAAATATAATTGAAACCCATTGAATTTACAATTTAAAGTGCCAATTTCAAGTGTTGGTGAAGTTTTTGAGCAACTGGAAAGTGAGTACAATACAGTTATAATTATAAATTAATAAAACTATCCTGGGAAATAATTTTACAGCTTTTAAAACACTTAGGATGTCCAAACTCTATGATCCAGAAGGTTTGTTCATGTAACAAAATTCTTGCACATATGTACTGTAAGATATGTGACAGAGTGTTTATTGTAGTACACTGGGAAAAAGAACAACAGAAAACTAGTAAAAATATAGCATCTGTTGCCAGGATATATAATAAGTAAAATGAGATTTTTTTTAACAAAAAGAAATGCTATACAACACTGGAAAACACACACACACACACACACACACACATATGTATACATACGTATATATATACAGCCAAAGTTCAATTTTCTACCAAGCTTTGGAGTAAAACATTGAGATACAGTGAGATGTGGAGGAATTTTATATATATATACATATATATGTATGTGTATATGCATGTTTATATGTATATATGTGCATATATGTATATGAGAGAGATGGAGAAGGAGAGAGAAAATAAAAGGAACCAATGGAACAAAATAGAAACCTCCACTCATATGGCAAGTATGTATATGCATACAATTGACATGGATAGACACCTGAATTATAGACATACAGAATTAAGAGCCAGAGATGACACCACTGATGCCTTGAGCAACAGCAAGTACATAACCCTGAAGAAAAATGTCACAGGAAAACACCAACAGCATGAATCCTTTTATGTAAATGAAAATGCAAAATTAAACACTATGTAGGAAGAAAATATATGTGATAAGAAAAGAAAGAGAAATAAGCAATGAATTTAGTAGTGGATGGTCCCTAGAGAGAAAGAAGACAACGTGGAACTGTGGGGGACACATCCAAGGGCCCTTAAAATAGCATCATAAAGTACTGTTTCCTAAGTTGGGTAAAGGAAACATGGATTTGCATTATGATATTATTCTTTATAATTTAAATGTTTTATAAATTTTATGTTCCATGACAAATAACTGAGAATTAAAAATAAAATGATTATGAAAATGGTAAATTATGTTGGTAAATCTTCTGGGCAGAAGCAGAAGGTTTTGGTGAACAAGTACATCCAACAGATTTGTGAGTTGGTCTCTGGGGGGAAAGCAGAACAGTTTGGTGGATTATTGAGTATGAGAAAATCATTAGAAACTCCAATTAGAATTTCAAATTTGATTTGAGTGGGACATAATTTAGGGTTCTGAGTAAAGGAAAGATATGCGAATTCATCATTAAGACTGACTGTGGCATGTTTTAGAATGAGGCACAACCAAAATTGAGTCTGTCTCAATCTTTCAGATGTAATATAGTTGGAACAAAATAGTAGGTGACACAGATATAGATTTCTATTTTTTTTACAATCTCTGCAATGATGGTGGAAGGTATCTATGAAATATCATGACATTGCTTGAATATTTGTAGCTTAGATCCCATAACTTAAAAAATGAAAATGTAAAATGATTTTCATAAGTAAATAAAAACTTGAGACAGCTCTGCTAATAAAAATATTGTGGTGCCCTCTCTCTTTTTATGACGTGCTGTCAGTTGATCTGAAGATACACTTCGGAGTTTGACATCACATTCATATGACAGGCAGCTTTTCACAGCAGGCTGGTAAATAGTATTTCCAGACACAAGCTTCCCTTCAAAGGATTAATAATGCATAAGAAACCCCCTTTGTCCTTTTTGAACACTGAAGAGTTGCAGAATTTTCCTTTGAATGTATGGAAATTTATATTTAAATATTCTTTACTGCTATGATGACTACTATCCAAATCCTGGGATAGAGGAAAGCTGGGATGTAGTCCAGGACATGGAGACAGAGGGCAGTGAACTCAGTTCATATAGGGGACATAAAGCTTTGCCAGGATCTGAATGAATGAATCTTTCCTTTGTAATGAATTCTATAAATACAAGATTTAGTTGCATCTTCAGAACAAGGCAGCTGATTTGGAAGCCTATGCTCAGCTTCCTATGCTTCAAGAACTGTGGACCTTTAAGGGACCATACAAACAGGGTAGATGATAATTTAGCAGTAACTCTCTAGCCATTGGCATGGAGACCTCCTGTGCCTTTGTTCCTTCATTGCCCTGACACTGTGCATGCTACTCACAAGGCAGGACCAGGAGAAGAACGGCCAAAAGTTCAGTTTTCTACCAAGCTTTGGAGTAAAACAACATTGAGGTAAGTGAGGTGTGGAGGAATTTTATTTCAAGTTTCTGCATTTATAGATTCATACCCAATATTAATATATTAATATTGAGAGTCTTTCTATCATCTTCAAGAAAGGATGAAGGTTTAGTCATTCTCAACAAATGTTTTTCTAGCTAGAGATTCTAAGTTTCCAGTCATGGAGAAAGTACCCTTAAAAGTACCTTTAGGAGTTAGGTTGGAGTGCCATGATATAACTAGCATTTGTCTAGCACACACAAGGCACTAGATTTGAGTCCAAGAAAACACACACACACACACACACACACGTTCTTATAGGTCAGGACCTTACTGGCCTTTAAGGGATGATGGTTAGCATAGCAATGCAAAAATACATAAATGTGCATTTTTAGGAATTTACCTTGGTAACGTAAGGTAAGCACTATTTTTAAGAAATCTATGGATAAGGCTTATTTTTGTTAGGAGGCACTATACAGCTCACCTGTGCAGATCTCTCCAACTCTTTTCAGCTGTAGGGACCAAAAGGAAGAAGACTTATGCTTTACTTGTGGCTAGGGGAGAAGAGTGGAGACACTCCTGGAGGAAGAGGGGCATTTGCATTTTGTCATAGAACATTACGAGCTTCTCCAAGCACCCACTAACAGTCATGTAGAACAGTCTAAAGAGTTTTGGTTTTGATTTTAATATTGGTTTCAATATTTAAAATTAGCATGAAAATGTATAAGGAAAAGTTAAAATATGCTTCAAAATTCTCCTTATATTATACCTCAGGCTAAAACAGTTGAAAAATATCCTGTTGGACCACTTCCACATCATTTCACAGTAAGTTAATTTAAAATATATTAACTCCACTAAAAATTTAGCCAATTCCCTTCTCTTATTTTAAAACACTATTATACCATGACAGAAATAACTATAAAGTTATAAAACTGAAAAAAGTCAATGAGCTGAACCTGTTCTGACTTGAGGCAAATGAGATGAGGAAAACAGAGACAGGTATTATTCCAAGTGCCATCCGGAGAAGCGAAAACCAGCACACGTCAATATATTGATCTGAACCATCCTTGGCAGCGAACTACTAAAGATGACAGCAACAGCGTTCTATAAGTTCGTGCTTTTGATTCTTGGGGATACTTCCCATTCTACACCCAAATATGTGCACCTCTCCCACTTTGCACCATTTATTTTACATCATTACCACTGCACTGATTACTGAGTATTTGTGACCTTTGACTTGGAATTTTGAAAGAGTCCTCTTAATTTCACAAAACTTCTTATGCTCTTCAGCACTCTGCAGTGCTGTTTGTCCAGTAGCTGGTCAATAATTCTGTTGTTAATTGCTTTTATACAGGCCAGTGCCAGATGCTTACTTACATTTTAGCAGTTCTAAGCAAACACATTTTGTCAACACATTTCCTAAAGTAGTGTTTATTTGAACAGTGTTTTGTAAGCTATTAATGGGGATGTCATCACACAAATTCATTAAGGTAAAATAGTTTGCTAAAATGCTACATATTTTACTTGGATATTTGTGCTATATATTAACAGATAAAACCTTGCCAAAAAGAGAAACATTGAGTCATACCTACTTAAGTGTTCTTGTATACCTACCTGAGCATCAGATATTTTTACACAGCACACCTGTTAACATCTCGCACATCAGAACTCCACCAGAACACTGGTTGATGAGATGCCCTGAAATATTTTACATTACTTCCTTGCCAATGATTCAGTTGGGAACCACCTCACACTACTGGTTAATGTAATCTTTCAAATTTATTTATAATGTTACAATAAACTGACACTCACAACTGAATTCAATACCACTAGTGATCCCTGCTGTCCTTTGTCATTTTCTAGATGCATTGAACTTGATGTGGAAGTGGTGTCTAACATATAGTATGGTGGCATCTAAAGTATTAGTGCTATCTTCTAAATGTGGAAAAAAATAGAAAGAAATATTCTTCTGAAGGAATTAGTTGAAAAGGAAAATCTTTATTCTTAGAGGGGTTCCCCCCCTTCTCTCCCTGGTTTAAATAGAAGTCTAAATAATTCAGCCATGGCACATAGACTGCCAGAAAAAGTCATTCAGAGTCTTTTATTGTTCACATTTAGAAGATTTAGGGATTCATTACTGTTCCATTGAATAAAAATTCAGGAGATAAAGAAAACAGTCTGTTATGTTTGACAAGTAAATGGATATAACCATACATCCAAGTCTAAGCACCGTACCATTAAAATTGTTTTTTTGCAGTTATTATTAGTAGATCCTCACTATAACCCTGTGAAATGAGCAGAGCAGGAATCATTATTCTCACTTCATGTACACAGGTATTTGAGATACTGAGAAATTAAATGACTTTCACATTAATATCATTAGCTCAGTTAACTCTACTGTCCCATGTGCGAAGATCAAACTCACAGGGCTGGGGGATACCCTCTCCCTGCAGAAAGACATTCCTATCCGAGGGTTAACTGCAGGCTTGAATCAGAGCTGTATCAGACTCACAGTCTAGAATGTTCCCTCTTGCATCTCATTGCTCTCCACCAGATTTTGGATGTCACTCATATTCAGCTTTGCCTGTGGAAAGCAGCTTGTAAAACAATGCACTCTGAATTCTCAGGAGCTTTGGCATCATGGGTTAGGATGCATGGTAAAAGGAATGCTGTAGGGAGAATTTTCTGGCACCATGGGGAGATGCATTTTTTGATTCCCAACTCAGTTGCGTGTGATTTTCTGGCCAGGTAGCTTCATAACTCTGCGTTTTTCTGGAGCTGCATAACAGTGTTTTCACTGAGGGAGAAAAGCACCAAACTTGCAGATGCCAAGTACAGCTGACCCTGTGCTTCAAAATATGAACATTTGAATAATTGTAAGCCCAAAGCTGAGAGTAAAAAAATTTCAAACTGCAAAACTAAACGGCTTTCTAGTCTTGTTGTTTTTCCCTTCCCAGAATCAAAGCTAGTTTTAACGGTTGAAATAAGCCCTTAATAGTATGTTAAAATATTCACCGTTATGAGAATGAAACTGTAGTCTAATTTTACTGGGCAGCCACTGAATTGTGACCACTTTAATGAGCCTTTGGACCTAGTTTCATAAATTAGTTCTGACACAGCACTATGGCATGTTGGCCTCTGGTTATTAGAATGCTAATGCAAAGATCACTGGTTGGCCAGGTTCCCATTTGTTACCAGAATATACTCTATGCTCCCAGGCTCTGTTGCAAGGGCAAATATAAGTGGAAACTTGAAATTCATTCTAAAGATCTGGTAAGTCTGATTCTTGTATGTGACTTATTTAGGTTAAAAAAAATTTTCCCCAATTGAAACCAAAGTGGGGAAAAAATGGACATATGTTCTTGAATAATTGTCTTTTTATAATTACTATTTTTCCTAAAAGTTATATCAAGAAGAAAATAAATACCATGCATCATCCACTTTGTGGATCATTCACACTCATTGTATGCTGTTGCACATACAAAACATACCATGTACTTTGTGAGGTGCTGGGTAAACAAAACTGAGGGTTGTGAGCTCAAGGTTATTATAGGGAAAGACCAACCTGCCACTCACTAGAGAAAAAGTCATGTGTCATGACAAATAAGTGGATTTCCTGCTTTGAGAGTATGGTGTCCCATTCTCTATAGCTGAGGATGTCCTTAAAGGTCCACTCTTGGTATATGAGGTCATTTTCTCCTAAGGGAGCAATTCCAATGGCAGTGTTTCATAGAACCATGTCTACCAACTCTGCAAAAGCCTCAATTCTATCAGTTGAGCCAGCGACTTGCTTCTGATCTGTTTGTTTTACTTTGATGTTCCCATCAAAACTCCTATTAGCTAATTGTCAAAATACCTGTGATTTGTCTTGAAGCATGAGTGGCGTGAAATTTGATGAAACTTGGTGCCGTTGCGACATGTTTAATCAATATCTAATGTAGTCTAAAATGATTTAGCAGAAAACACAAGCACATTTTCACACAGGTTACAAAGCAACCACCAAGTGGTAATAATTATCAAACTTGAATTTATTCAATTCCTACATCTTTTAATTTAGACAATTATTCTTTGAGTATTTTAATGTCTTTTGTTATCTTGGATAAATTTTCTGAAGAAATGCTTTCTATATTCCATGAACATCCTTATCTCTGTTAAGGTTAAAAATGAAGATGACAAGTTTTATAAAGAGATGAGTCTTCCTGAAACCAAATAAACAAAAAATTCATATAAATATTCACCAATAGAACTGTGAGTATATTTAGGGCTTTGCTTAACAGTTTTACAAATATACTTAGTAATTTGTTAACATCTATAGTGGAAACAAATTATGATAATTAAGACTAAGATTACATGGTGAAAAATAATTTAGACATCTGTTAATCATGAATGTGTAGAATTAATAATACTGATTTTATTGCATCCCAATAAAACTGTTTTCAAAACTATTTATTATCATAGTTGAGTATAAAATATTCCTTGAAAAAAAGTAAAATTTAACTACCAGAGAGTTTGGATTACCAGTTTCCTTGAGGTCACTGAGATTTTTACATGAGTAAAAAGAGACCCCAAGATGTGGGAGTTGCTTCTCTTGTTCATCCCTTTTCTAAATTCTTTCTTTCCATGTGTGTACATATGGACTTTGTTTTCTTAGGTCCTTTATATGATTCTATACTCAGTGTTTATAACACTCCAACTGCTGCGCTAGGTATTTGATAATTTATAAGTATAATAAGTGCCAGAAGTAAAGTTAGGAAGTCAAATGCTTGTTATGAGGAGAGTAGCTTTCAACCCTGGTGGTCTGACTAGAACACAAGTAATACCTGTACCAGCTAGGAGCTTGTTATAAATGCAGAATTCAGGTTCATCCCAGCTTCAATGATTCAGAACCTGCATTTTGAAAGAAAACACCCAAGTGATTGCCCTGAACATTTAAGTTTGTGAAACACTGGAACATTACACTTTTAGTTTATATCCCTTCTTCCAAGTGCTTTATTTTAGATGTTTTGAAAAGACTGTGTTAAGAATTCTGAGCAGAAAACGTTTTAAGGAAGACATCTGAAAAAATGCCTTCGTAAAGGCTTAGAATGTGATAACGCCACCTTAATGTCATCTTTGATGATAATAATAGCTGCTAGAATTTGTACATCCTTTAACGGTTGATCAAATTTTCAGACACAATAAAAATTCTTCACACTAATCTTGTTGATTCCAATTCACAGAAGTTGAAGTTCAGAAAGCATAAGTTATTTGCCCAAGATAATATTGCTAATAAGTAGCGGTGTCAACTACAAATTCAGGAATTCTTCTTCCAAACACCATATTCTGTAAATGAAGGTTGATTCTATTTTTTTCTTTATGTCTATGGCTTATGGTAAGGTCTATGTAATTCATCAGCAAATTACTAAATATTTAGCAATTTAATTTTTAAAAAGATTCAATTTTTTGTAAAGTCTCCATGAGCATATATAAAGTAGAAAATCTTTAACTCCTATTCTTCTTTTTTTATTTTGTAGAGAGAGGGACAGTGAGAGAGAGAGAGAGAGAGAATATCAATTTATTTAGTTTTTCATGTGGCTTTCGTTGCTCCAACACTTAGTTGTATATGGGATGCTGGGGTTCAAACCTGGGTCCTCAAGCATGATACCAGTGAGCCACCACGCCAGCCCCTTAAATCGTATTCTTAAGAATTCCATCAAAAAGCAAATTTCTAAAAGCTCTTTTGACTCAGAATGCAACACTGACACAGCAAAGAACCAAGGATATACAAAAGTAAGATTCTTCCCCCAAAGTAGGAAAGAAGTGGGATATATGATATTTAATAACCAAGAGAGAAGCTAAGGTAAAGAAAAGAAGTACAAGATTCAATAAAATAAAAACATCTTTCAGCTAGTGCTTAAGCAAAAACATTTAGGATATTTTTCAGTTGTCCCATCTGTCCATAATCACTCTCGAGGCACATTTCCTCTCTTTCCCTTCATAGCTCTTGTCACACCACCATTCCTCTCTCAACTCACCAACATTTCTCACATTTCCTCTGCAACAGTATTGGTGTCCTGGCTGCTTCTCAAATATGCCCCTTACTTTGTTCTATTTGCATCCTCTTCCCTGGCTTGTTCTCCCTCCAGGTAATCTTTGATTAACTTTTTCAGTCCTATTGCAACATTACTATTAAATATTTAATATTGGTATTAATATTTACTTACTATTCTTACTATTCAATATTGCAACAGCATCTCCTCCTGCTCCTCACCATCACAAACTCCTGCTTTAATTTTTGTTTTCCAAAGCTCCTAACATGTGATACAATTCATTTTTTTATTATGTCTTTCATTTATTGTCAGACGCTGCCTCCCCACCAAAACAAAGCCACAGATTTTTCATTCCACTCAAAAATTTCTTCAAAGAATCTAGTATAGTTGGCTCATAGTTGTGGCTGAATAGTGTTTGTTGAGTGTGTGAATGAGCTAAGCAGTGAGTTAACGTGTGTGACCTGAACTTCTGTGATAGACATAACTGCACTATAAACACAGTTAGAGTTAGGGTGACCTTGTCTTTAGTAGCTAAATGGTTCACTTTGAAGTGAAATGAGGCGAGATAAATGTTATTAAAATTGTATTATTTTAATAACTTAATTAATCAAAAATTGGTTTATTTTATCATTGCTCTAAAAATGTAATTAAAGATTTTGAAAAAATATTTTAATTAATATGCTTTGAGTAAAGCAATATTAAAATGTATTTTGGTTGATTATTTGAATATTTAAAAATAATATAAACTGAGCAATTCTTCATGGTGTTTTTCAGCTCTTCAACATACCTGTTTTATGTATTGTGTCACCTGTATTTTCCTGTAATATTGACTGTTCTATATTTTTTAGTTTTCATATAATTTTTCAAGTATTTTTCAAAGTTGCATTTTATTATTAATAGTTTTAACATTAGTGACACTTTCAAATGATTCTGCCTTGTAAATGTATTTTAATCGAAAAAATTTCCTCTTACAAATGAGGAGGAGGGCTGGAGTGGTGGCTCAGAGGTTAAGGGGCTTGCCTGGCATGTGCGAGTACATGGGTTCAAACCCCAGCACCATGTACACAACAACATCTCGGAGCAACGAAATTCACATGAAAAACTAAATAAAAATTGTTTCTCTCTCTCTCTCTCCCTCTCTCCCTCCCTCCCTTTTTTTAAAAAAATGAGGAAAATAAACTCAGAGGCAATTACAATGAGTGAATGAGGTTCCCAATTCTGTTGTTAGATTGAAATGTGCAAACATTGCAGTCCAAATACTTTCACAGGGACTCTTTTTACTTCCAGTTAGACAGTACTTTTCTTTGACACATTTTTATAAGATAAAATTTGTCAAAAACGTCTGAATAGTCTTCTGAATATCTCAGTAAATATAGATGCCACAATCACAGGCATTCTCAATTTCATTCCTCTGGCAGAGAAGATAGATGTTTATCACCAATACGTGCTGCTGTAAAATATTCTCCCTTATGTTAAAATATTTAAATTGTAATCATACGCATTAAAAGTTAAATCTTGCATATATTCAGAGTTCATATTATTTATTTCTGCTTAGCTTTTATAATAAGCTTGCTTTTTCATTTATAAGATTTACTCTAATTTTAAAAAACTTTGCATTATGAACATTTTGATTCAGGATTTCCAATTAATCTTCAACAAAATAGAAATAAAATTGAAAGGATTTACCAATTAGCTGTTCAAAAGCTCAGACACTTCCAAAATCTGGTTATGATATGCAGCAAGAAAGAGAGCCTGTAACATCATGCTGATGCTTTCTTTGTAATTCAATATCAAGTTCATCATTAAAATTTTTATATTTCTGTTTTCTATGTATACATAAAATATTTATAAGCTGTGATATAGTTCATCTTATAAAAAATGGTAGAATGTCACAGTTTATTGAATGCTATTATGAATTATTTGTATACCATAACCAACTCCAAGTACATTTCTGCTCCATAGGTTTCCTAATTTACTAAGAATATTATTTTAGCCATCAAGCTGTGTTCCACCTGAATTCATGCTCATATTATAACTGCAAAAAACTCACATCATTGTATCTTCAATATTGATTTTTTAAACTAGATTTAAAATACTATCAATTTCATAGATTTAATTTTATAGTCAGAAATAGTAAGAAACTTTAATTTTAAAAGAAATATTTAAAGGTACAAGGATAAACTAGCTTATGGGCTTTTAAATATTTATTATGAATAAAATAATTCATCATTATTGTTGTAAGACTTTCAAAATACTTATGAATAGTAATTGCTCATGATATGGGAAAACAGGACTATATGTAATTCCTTAAAACTGGTTCTCAGTATCTAGGTTAGGTACCTGTCTCAGGGGCTCGGGTGTAGAAATCATTGATGGAGTATTTAGAATATGGTTTCATAGAAATAGTATTTATTAGGGATCAACAGAAGTAAGAGGAAAAAGATCACAGACATGTCAGAGGGTTAATCATAGCCATTGTATATGCACAGGAGAGAAGATTAAAGAGCTAATCAGTTTGTGAATGATAAGCATTTGCACAGTTATCTACATAATATCAATCTTGTTCTCCCCATTTTACAAGTATACAAACCTTAGTCAAGAGGGAGGAATGACTTGCTAAGTGCACACGACTCGTTCTCTAGCAGAACCCAGATTCACACTAGATTCTATCTGATTGTACAAGTACATTTCTTCAACTACATTCAATTGCTTTATTTTCCCTATTTTAGGGTAGATATTTTATCTTACTACTTTTTGCAACTACAAATGTCTGAGAAAGAGAAAAAAGGGTTGTTTATCTCTGCAGGATAATCAATGACCAGTGTAGGCAGCTTGCTATCTGAGTTACTGCTTATTAACTTTTATAAGAATTGGTTCTTTTTTAGGTATACATAAAATTATACAATGACATAATTATAAATGTGTGCAGTTTAATTTGTTCTAATTCAGTCTCCAGTTTTCCCTTTCTCTTCCTTTCCTTCCACCGTTTTTTTTTGTGTTACATAATAATAGAATGTATGTTGATATAATTATAAAAGGCTGGAGTGTACCTTGTTTTGACCCAGTTCCTAGTGTTTCCTCTTCCCCTCCCTTCCTCTAAACCCCTGTTCTTTTTGGATATACTTAACCATAGGATAAACATTAACATTTTTATAAAAGCATGCAGTACAACTTATTCTTATTCAGTCCCCAGTATTTCTCCTTCCCCTTCTTTTTAGCTCTACTCTATTTATCTTTCTGTTTTCTACTAATAGTTGTTTCAATGTAGTGACTTGCTGATATACATGTTGATGAAATTCACTCTGAAATTTTGTGACTGAACAATAGAAAACCAACACAATGTCTGTTCTTCAAGAAGTAAAACTTCATTCACCTCTGGTTAAGTATAGGCTGGATTTAGTGGCTCTCTTCTAATGAACAGAGGGTGTCAGAAAATGGGATGATGCTCCCTAGTTTATATCCAAAAAAGTTTGTGTCTTTCATCTTGGGTGCACTTCTGTGACCCTTGGGTTTTCTCCCCATCTGAGGGAGCTGGCTGTCCTGCCCCCAGTTTCCTGGTGAAGAAGCCACACACTGGGAAAACAAGGCCTTCCAGCAACCTCATGGGTAAACACAGGAGAACATCCTTCCCCAGATACACCTTTATATGATTATAGCCCTAGCATGTTGATAACAGCCTGGAGGGAAATTGTAACCAAGAATCACTGGAATAAAGTTCTCTCAGATTCCTGATCCAAGGATCTGGTGAAACAATAAGTGTTCATTATTTTGGGCTATGAAAAATCAAGATAACTAGTTATGCAGTGATAGCTAACTCATATGAATACCTGAAAGTTTAAAGCAATAAAATTGCAAGAAAATGAAGAAGTGCTGATTAGGTGACTTTTATTCCTTGCCTCCAAATAAACTCTCATGTGAATGCACTTATTCCATTGGGAAGTTATGATGAAATTTTGAGTATTTTAGCATAAGAATGCATACATATAAAAGCTGAAATTTCTATAAGTATAGTTAGCATTTATTCAGATTATAAATAGAATTAAAATGTCAATGTTGAGAATAAAATTTCTGAAAACAATCTTACTAAGAATACATTCATCCATTTACCCACACTTTAATGGATCAGATCTGTCAAAACTACTGTGAGATCAACAAAGCAATTAACCTCTAATTTCTCCCCTTTCTTCTCTTATATTTTCCTTTCCCCTTCAAGTCTACACTTAATGGAAGAAAGCATGCCTGAAACAGATTAATTTGTAGGTTTTCTACTTTGCCGTATAGAAATATTCTCCAGGCTTCAATTTATAATGTTTAATGACCTCTAGACTAAAATGTGTATCCATTTAAAAGAGAAAAATTCCTTTCATTCAATAATACTATTATGTAGAATTTCAGGCTGAACGTGACTATTGATATAAAGCATCTTTTTACCCTTTCTAACTATAATTGATCTTTACTAACAAAATATGCACTAATCATACTATACTACATGGTGCCAACAGTAGCTTAATTCTCATCCCACCCTTTTTTTAAAATTCAGATCGCATATGCACTACTCACAAGTTCTTTTAAATGAAAGTGTTAGTTCATCAAATCTATTGCTCCTGCACAGCTACATTATAATTCCCCAAATCCAACTGAAATATTGACTAGTGTATAAATCATCTCCTCCCCATGTGAAAGTAAAGGAGAAACACAGACTGCACTGTGGGGACTTTTTACCTCCAAGAATCTGAATGATATTTCTATTCCTAAATGTTGCAGTAGGGAAATTTGTACTTTCATGTAAATCAATCTCTGTTACTATTTTCTCTGTGAAATCAGAATTAGCTTGTATCATTTGAAACTAACTTGTAAGGAAAGTTAAGTGGATAGAAACGGTGCACAATTACTTGGATGGCATCTATTGCGATAGTGATATTTGGCGTCATGTCTGACTAAGTCTAACAGCAGACTATTCAGTATTCAAAAATTGTCAAAAACATTTCAAAATTTTATTCACATTATGAAACATATTTCTACATGGGGGCTATGGAATTCTATATCTCCACCTCCCTACTTTTCCTTCTCAATTCGAATTCTCTATGTTAGTATATCAATACATATGTTGTCACTGTTTTATTAAGAAAGGGACAAGATATAACATCACAGGAAATTTCAAATAAGAGTGAGTGGTCCTATTCACATTCATGGCTTCTAACTCAAATGAGAAATTATTTTTGTATATTTAAAAAAGAGAACAGTAATTGTTTTTTTCAAAGAGCAATCAAAATACGTTTTCATTATGTAAGGAAGTTGTGTTCATCTACAAATCAATTAGTTCTGTTAATGAAAAAATAGAACAGGCTTTTAAAATATACCTGTTATGATCACTGTCTTACATATGAAGTTCAGACAATAAGTCATGACAAAGAATAGTCATCAGCAACATGAATATTAAACTTTGAATATAACTAGTTATGCATAACTTCTCCCTTCAAAATGGGACTGTAGGATCAGCAGGATTTGCTATGAAAACAATTATGTTAGCAGCTGGATTGTTGGAAGATAGGCATGTATTCCTAGTGGCTTCTGAAAATATGTACATCAAATAGCATTTAGTCATCAATATTTTTCTCAGAAAGGTGACAATTCAAAGCTAACAGGCCAAGCATTTTTTGGTTGTAGATATGGTATGTGACTAGGATTTAACTGCCAATAGAATGCTTTGACTTTTATTTGTGAGAAAAGAAATGGAACCCGACCTGAGTCTGCTCCGTACCCCACACAATGTATTAGCATTTTCTTGGTTATTTTGTCTGCTGATCCCATAGTCTCTTTTCCTTCATTTTGATGACAATAGATACATTTACTTTTATTTGTCTTATCCTTTGTTGTTTATTCAGAAAATAAATGTGCTATTTTGAAAAGGTGTCTGAAACATGTTGTAATCTTTATTTCATATATTCTTATTTTCCTGGGGAGAAGGAGAGAGATGTCATAGAGGTAATAAAACCATATTATATTGGTCCAGAATATGCATGTCCCTTATGTTTTATGGATATATTACTAATCTTAAAAATTAAGAGAAATGTAGGTTGCCTCAATTTGTTCATGGTAGTGAATTAGAACACACTTTCTGTGAACTTTTTTGGGATAGTCCAGCTTAAGCATAGTTTCACATGATTTAAAACTCTGTCTTCAATATTTTTAGCTGAATGGCATTGTCAAATGTCAAGAACGCTCCATAAAGGTTTTCTTTTTTTTGTAATATGCCATGTTTTTACATTTTATAATAGCTGTCAAATCACAAAAAGTTGCAACAAAGAATGATTCAACTAAGTGTATTACAAATTTAGTCACAATACCACGAAACTAAAATTTTCATGGATTTCTACTGTGGCTACACAATTTTCCTATTCTTTTAATGTTACATGTGGTTTTATATTAAGAATAATGCAAGACTGGCAGATAATTTTCTATCTCCTAAAGAGGCATTATTTATTTAATACAGCAGAAACATATGCACACACACACATACACACACACTCACTTCACTTTTTTATGTTGCAAAACCTATTAATTCAGTAAAAACAATAATTTGCTAATTTTATATATAAAATATTTAAACATTTTACCTGAGTCACAAGACTAAAATAAAGTCAACTTTATGATTGTAGCATTTGTTAGATATTGGACAGAGTGGTACAAGAAACAAGGAAGTATTGAGATTTATTTATTTATTTATTTTTTAAGATAGAGGGACAGTGAGTGAGAAAGAGAGAAAGACAGAATCAATTTTATATAGTTTTTCATGTGACTTTCGCTGCTCAGACACTAGCACTAGGGCATGCTAGGCAAGCGCTGTAACCGCCAGGTCATCACTCCAGCCCCAGGAACTATCGCGATTTAAAGTACCAGCTATGTATCATTGCTCTTTCTGCCTTGGAAATGTACTTTTGTAGATTGCTCATTATTAATTTATGTAATTCTGACAGAAAAGAATGGGGTACACAATGAGTTTCATACCATGTCTACACAAAGAGACTGCTAGTTGGGTTGGGAGACTGCATCTATTTGCAGGAGAAATAACTGTTTCTTCTTCTGATGGGTGGCACTTGCACTTTTTCTGACCCTCTTTGATAACTTTATGTCATATTGTGTTTGACCTTATTTCATATTTCACATCTGTACACTCCTTATGTCATCTTGATAGCTGCACTTCAATTTCCCAGGGTACTTAAGCATCAGTATTATCCGTAGCTGGTTTCAGGACCAGGAGTCAGGAATTAGACCACCTGGGATTGAATTCTATCTCCTTTACTTACTAAGCAGTAAACTTGCGCAAGTTACTTAACAACATCTATAAAAAAAAAAAGTGTTACCTCCTAGCACTTTGAGAAGGGATTAACTGAATTAGCATGTGTAAAACACTTGGAAGGGATACTGGCATGTAATAACTACTCAGTAATTAGTTTTTACTGTTATTATTATTTTTATTATTATTATTTCCATACACTTTCATACCTACTGGGTGGTACCATCTGTCACTTTGCTTTTTTCCTTATTTCTCTGACTCTTTTAATAGGAGAGGATGTACTGAGAAACAGTGAGTTGCCTTTTGAGAATATGTCGTAAGTGGCTGTGAACCACCCTCTCCTTTCATCTCCATGTTGAGAAAGGAAAGAATAGTACTAAACTTGCATATATCTCTGAAGCTAAGCCCAGGATGCCTAAGAAAATCATTCATAAAATGTGAAGATTTCCATATGAAAGGCACACTGGTATTCAGCTCTACTATTGGTAATCCACTTCATTATGCATCTTATCTGGAGCTATCTGGAGAGAAGAAAGAAAAACTGGGGAGAGGGGGAAGTAAAATAGTCAAGCAGAGAGTAGTAAGACTCACTTCTTTGAATTAATAATGACAGCGATGCAGAAGACAGATTAACCCAGGCCCACTTATGAGTATAAATTATCCATGGAGGATAATTCTGATTTTCTAGGCGCTGGTTTTCCTGAGATCACCCCAATAAGGAGACAAAAATGTGCACATGTCAGAACATTTGAAGTGATCCCACTAACTGGGTACCAAACCAAAGATGCCACCAGACAGACCCCATTGTCAAGAAGGCCTGTTGAGATTATTACTCACAGCTATGATCACATGAAATAGGCTAAAAAAAGCACAGTGAAAACATATAATGAAAGACTGATTTTTTTTTCCCTGAGGGCAGGGATGTAAGAAGCTTGCAGTCACTTTGTCTTTTCTCCCCTCTTACCAAAAAGTAAGGGTAGGGAAGAAAGAGAGGCATGAGAACAGGTGCGTCACATCCTACTCCCCTACTGACTGGAATGGCTACTCGGCCATCTTCTGCCATGAGCAGGGGTCACCACAGCAGTGAGATGGAAATTGCCTGGTCCCTACACAAGGCACTGCATCAGTTCTGGATAATTTGTGTTCAGGCTACGATGTGTGGCAGTAACTCCTCTTTTGTTAGGACTATTGCATTTTGTTAGAGTTGTCAGCTCTGTATCTAACTAGTGTTGATGAATCATTTTAAAAATTATTGTCTGTTTAACTGACAGTTGGTCCTGATCATGTTGGGTAACAGGACATTTAGTGTATTGCTGATTCCCAAAGATTCTATGTCCTTTCTCTAATTTGTTCCCTATGACGTTTTTTCCCTGGCTAGGTCAAAATTCACTTTAGTTATTACTTCTTGTGAAAAGTGTTTTTCTGACTCCTTTGCGAGGCCCTTTGTCTATTGCTGTTTTCTTCTTCATAGCACATAGCATATTCCATTTATTATTGACTTACACTAAGAGAGTGCAGAACTGGAGTCTTAGCACATAGTAGGTGCTTGCCAAAGATTTGTGAAATGAATACAAGATGCAAAAGAAGAAGAATACTTTCAGAATTATGTTTAAGTGAAGTGATGTGATCAGAAGATTTAAAAATAACATAACTGAATATATGAGGCAGAGAGATAAGTTAAGACACTACTAAAATAATGTGAATGGAAGTGAAAAGCCTTGAATGATGATCGTGCCTGGGTAAAAGTCACTGGATTACGGTAATGATATTTATTTCTTTTGCAACTCTTTTATCTGTCATCAAAGAATTCCTATGTCTAGGTTTCAATCTGTATTTCTTTGAACTTTTGCTTTATACATTTATTGCCTTACTTAACCAGTTATTTGACAGTGGGGAGATGAACTTACTGTGCAACCAACTGTCAGAACAGTGCTTGGACCGTTACAGAAAATCCTCTGTTCAGAAAGTATCAAACCCAAAAATGATCAAGTTAATTGTAGATGAACAGATGTTATGGCAATTGAGGATTGCCAAGGAAAGTAGAAAGGAGATGAAGGGCATAATAAAAAACTGGAGGGAAATGCTTGCTGTTATTTTTTTGTTGGATCAAATTTACACCAAAATGAAATCAGTTGGTTAAATAATAATAATGTCTTGAGTTGTTGGCAAATAGAGATTGAAACCTAGATTGAATTTATTGATGACTGATATGAGAGTTGTAAAAAGGGAAATCTTGAAAATGGTTACATAAGTTTTGTTTGTAAGCTGTTATGATCTGAATGTGAGGTGTCTCCCAAAATCTCACCTGTGACAAGGCAAAAAAAGGATGAGGTGAAGTGATTTGGTTATAGGCACCTTCATCCAATCAGCGAGTTAATTCCCTAACAGGAATTAACTGGTAACTGCAGGCTGGCAAGGTGTTGCTGGTGGGGGTGGGTCCTTGGGGGCATGCCTTTAGTGTATGTATTTGTGTGTGGCATGGAGTTTCTCTCTCTGCTTCCTGGAGCCATGCCTTTTGTCCTGATGTTCAGCTTCACCTTGAAGCCCAAGCAATGAAGTCAGCCTTCTTTGGATTAAGGTGTCTGAAACTGTGAGCCTCCAACTTTTCCTCCTAAAGTTGTTCTTGTTGGGTCGTTGGGTCACAGCAAAGAAAAAGCTAACTAAAATGTAAACATTAGCATTCAACGGCATAAGACTTCACAATTCTGGGGAAAGGTTTAATATTAACTATGTTTGAAGACAAGATGCAAAGTCAACTTGTTTGAAGCTATCCCTTTAAGTAGAATAATGTGAGAAAACAGTATGTAACTGTTAGCTTCATCTTTTGCTATAAAAGCTACTTATTTCAAAAATTGTCCAGATAACATATAGCTTCCCTTGAGGTTTATGTAACTCAAAGAATTTCAGAGTCAGGAAAAAGAGCTGGAATTATAATAGACCATCTTGTCTTTGAGAGATTTACCAAAGATTAAATACAAGAGCCAGGCTGAGATTTGGTCATCTTCATCTAAGCTGTTCCCCCCCGATACTAGCCATCTTTCACCAGTATTATCCAATATTACGATGACTGAAACTATACATCTTACTTGGCAATTAGGAAACTTGTTCTTAATAGTCCACTTCATACTTACCATTCCTACCAGCAAATATGTTTGTGTAAAAAATTCTCTGTTGAATCATTACCAAGACTCAGAAGAGAAAATAATATAAAAAGAATGTAGAATCCTTCCAGACACGGCTAGATGAATTCATTCAAGTGGCACTGGAATTTTCCTGCAACCTAAGTTGGACTGCAGAATTCTACCTTCCTACTTAATCAGTTAAAAATAGTTTATAGGGATTAAGATAAAATTGGATAAAAAGGACAAGTGATTCACTAAATTGTAAAACCAATTCTCAATTGAAATGTATGGACTTGACTTCTCTCTTTGAGCATTTAGAAATCAACTCTCAGAAAGTTCAGGGTGCTTAGAACCTGAAAGAATGGAGGGTTCAAGTTTTTTCTTTGGGCTCAAATATGTGATTAAGAGATATGTGTATCTCTCATGCTCTTGGACTCTGTCTGTAATAGTAACCCTGAAAGCTTGAAAAAATTAACAAAATAAGTACAGAGATAAATTAAGTCAATAATTATATTTCTATTCAACTTTTAAATATTTGTTATAATCTGTTTAATTTGTTTTTTAGATATTTGGAATAATGATTATAATTTAATGATATTTACAAAAAAGTGCTGAAGTTCTTAGGAAGACTTTGTATGCAAGATTTATAAGTCTGATCTTTCAGGAATTTAATATTTTGAAAGAATCAGAAGTACTAATGTTATATATTTAGTGTAATAAATATTTAAGACAATATAATTAACTCCTGGAAAATGGAATTAACTATACGGAGAAGTTCAACCTCTTAAAATAGAATTAATTTGAACATTAATCAAATGACATGTACAATTATTCTCATTTCAATTTAATTACCAAATATATAAATTGATTTTTAAAGCATGTGAGATGAATCTAAGTCCTTAAAGAAAATTAAGAGTGGAATGTGCAATTCTAGTAAATTAAACATTAACATAAATAAAAACATGGTCAGACATCTACATACAAAATTTGTGTTAGACATTAATTATCCTAATGGTAGCCTAGTATTTGATTATTTTGTAAATTTTCATTTTGATTTTAAATGATAGTATTGTTGAGTTTATGAGATTTAGGTGAATTTCAACAAATTTTTTGTATAGTCCTTTAATTTCTTATGGGGAACTAGTTTCTTGTTGTAGTGTCTTAGGGGAACAATAGACAATTTTTATGTAATTTCTTATCAAGGAACAAATAAAATTTATTTTTGTTACCTGCAAGGTATAAGAAATATGCTCTTCAGAGTTGAGTTTGGTGATATAGTTCAACAAACCAAAAAGACCCTGTATTCCTCTTTATGGGTCATGACTGATCCTTTTATATTATCTTCACCAAATGCTGTTCTTGAGTTTTGATTTGATGAAGAAACTGCTGTGCCCTTTTCAGGTTAGCAAATTCCTCTTAGCAAATTTGTTTCTTTGAATCTGAAAATTTGAGAATGGTAAGATTTTTCTTACCATTCTCAAAGCATCATTAAAATTTCAGAGTTTTATGTTTTCCAGTATTCATATTTTTTCTGATATAAAATATAATACTTATGCCAACCCCAAAAGAAGAGGGTCATATACATATAATGAAATGAATATTTGTTGAAGATAATTTATTTTTATTGCTATTTTCTTTTGAGTAACTTCCCCATCCTGTGAGAAGACGTTGTCAAATTTGGAGAGGATTCAAATTGTTATTGCAAGAGTGCAAGAGCAAGAGGAGCCAACTTTTAAATTTTGATATCCAGAGTAGTATTTTGAGGCTGAAGATAGAAGATAATCATGAAATCCACACTTTATTGAGAGATAAGAGGATTTGTCTATTCCTTTACCCCTGGCGAATATCGGGAGATAACCCGAAGTGTCAGTGGTAGGTTCTTTCATAGCCTGGAGTAGCTACCGCCTCCACAAATCTGGCTGAATCATGAGTTTGCTTGCCTCTGGAAGGGGAATATGTGAGAGAAGTCCATGCCGAAAAAATGCAGGAGTGGAAACTTTGTGCTTCTAGACCCAAAGGATATGGGCAGAAGGATGAAGGGACCAAAGCAGAGGATAGGTAGTATGAGATGTACGTCTTGGGTCCTATGACTGGATCGAGGGAGAAGAAAAATTAGTCCACTTTCTGTTTGGAATTCTGGAAGGAGCAATCCCAAGAGGACATTCTTGAGATGCGTTAAGAAAGTAAAATTCTATCCATGCTTCCTAGCAAATGGAGGCCTGTTAGGGTTTAGATGCCAGGTGTCCTGCCAAAGTTCATGTGTGAGACAGTGCAAGATGGTTTGGAGGTGAAATGACTGAGTAATGAGAGCCTTAGCCCAATCAGTGCATTGATCTCCTGACAGGGATTAGCTGGGTGATAACGCTAGGCAGGCGGGGTGTGTTGGAGGAGCTGGGTCTCTGGGAGCATGCCTTTGGGGTTATATTTTGTCTGTGTTGAGGTTAGTGCCCTCCCCAACCCCCACACTCTTTCTTTCTCTGCTCATTCCCTGAGCTGCTTTCTTCCTTCCTCAGTGGTTCTTCCTCACCTCAGGCCCAGAGCAATGCAGCCATCTTTCTGTGGACTGAGGCTTCTGAAACCATGAGCCCCAAAATAAAATTTTCCTCCTTTGAAATTGTTCTTGTCAGGTCCTTTGGATACAGCAACTGAAAAGCTGACTGTACCTGCCTCATGAACAAGACGGGATAGTTGCAGAAAAAAAAAAATAAGCCACATTTTCTTTGCACTACTGATCAGTGCAAGTATTACAGAGTGAACAGCAGCTAAGAAAATATCTACTCCTTGTCTCTTAGTCTATCCACATTGCCATTTTCCAATTCCATCTATCCCTTTCTCCATTTGCTTTTTAAAAATTATATTGGAGTAAATTATGCACAACATAAACTTTACCATTAATGTCTTTAAGAGTAAGCTCAGTGGCATTATAAGTGAATTCACATTGTCTTGCTATCAGTGTGAAACTCATTTTTCCAAACTGACATTTTATACCATTAAACAAAGAGTCATCCTCCTTCCCCTCCCAGCCCCTGCCATCAGCATTCTACTTTCTCCCTGTGCACTTGACCACTACAGACACTTTGTGTAAGTTGAGTCACCCAGTATCTCTCCTTTTGTGGCTGATTTATTTCACTTGGCATAACGGCTTTAAAGTCCATCCATTAGTCCCATGGGTCAGATTTTCTTTCCTTTTATTTTAAGAGAGAAGGACAGTGGGAGATAGATAGGGAGAGAGAGAGAGAGAGAGAGAGAGAGAGAGAGAGAATCAATTTTTATTGAGTTTTTCATGTGGCTTTTGTTGCTCTGACACTAGTTGTGTATGTGGGTGCTGGGGTTTGAACCCATGTACTTGTGCATGCCGGGCAAGCGCCGTAACCACCGAGCCACAGCTGCAGCCCCCAGATTTTCTTTCCTTTTTAAAGCTGAAAAACATTTCTCCAATTCCCTTCTGACATTGACTCAAAAAGTACATGTTAATTTTCTGAGATCCTGTCATGCTCTTTTTTGCTATGGCATGTAGGATGATGCAGGGTGACCTAATGTTGTGGTGGCCTTGGTTGTCTCGATAGGCTTAAACTACTCTTTCTCCTCAGGTTTTCTTCTTCAGAGTAAGTTGACCTATTCAGGAACTTTCCAGCTGTGAATAAAATTGGTGACTGAAATGTGGGAGCTCTTTTCTTAGGTCCATATTTCTTCAAATTCTGATCACAAACATACAATCTCTTCATAAGAGACACTTCCAGGTTGGTAGAGAGAAGAATGCTAAATGACTTTTTAATCACTAGCTGTATATTTTCTTTTCTGAGACTCTGCAGTGAAAAACTGTCTCCAGTGAAGGAGTGAGGAGTGTAGCAAAACAAATGACCTTTGAGAGGAGGAGAGAACTCAGAGCCGGGGCAAAGCTTCTCCCTGTGGCAGGAAATCACCATCTGGCTTGAGCATGTGGTCATTTAAAAGCTTCGAAATACTTAGAGAAATGATTCACTAATCCTGCAGTCAGTTTGTCTGAAGTTAGCAATTGTTACAATTATGGAAAGTATTACAAAATATTTGAATACAGTTCTAAAACTAGTAGATACTGTCAGTGCAATTTATTTTCTTGAGATGGCCAGGAAACAGCAGAAGGGAAATAACTCTATCACACCCTAGAAAAAGGCTAATAAATTGAATAATGCCAACTTTAATGTTAGGGAATGATCTCCCATGGTCAATAAGTAGCATTAACTTCTGCTTTCAATTATTGTTCCACGAAGAATTTAGGACAACTCTCCATTCTTTCCTGATTTAAACTGTGTGCCTGAGTCAGTCTGATGGATGGCCTCATAGGGCTGCTGAAGGACAGTCTGCAACATTTCACCAAGACCAACCTGTAATGTATTATCCTAGGAAAGATCGTATTTGCCCGTGGGGATATTGCATTATACCTGAATTCTCTTGCTTTCAATTCTTGGTGCACATCAAAATCATTGACCTTTAGGGGTTGGTGTCCCCTCTTGCAATTTCCGCTAGTTCTTTCTCCTCCCTGGGGCCATAAGTTACTATGCCCGTGACTGAAGTCAGAGAAAGGAAAGAACTTGGAAAAGGAGGTGATCAATTATGAGGATGTATTGCTCTTTTGTTTTCTCATAGTTAACTTCTTTAGGTTACCTTTTATTTCAGTCCAATTGACTTCCCTGACTATACTAACATTTACAATATTTTTTCATTTATTGTTCACTAATCCGACACTTGTAATTTTTTGCTGCTTGCCAAGGACATTTTCTACAGAACAAATAAAATTAAATAATAGCTTGAAAAGTATTGAATAGTTTAAAGCACTATTTTACCTGGACACTGACTTTTTTGTTGGCCGAAACTTTTGCTTTCATACACAAAAAGCCAACCAATTGCCCATGAATGCATTTGATGTTACACAGATCTCTATCTCCAATATATATGTCAATACATATCTCCCCAGACATATTAAAACTCTTTAATTTCCAATCTTGTATGATATTGACTAAACTTTTAAAATTTTTATTAAAGAATTGAGTTATTATACAATCATAAATACATATAAAGTAACAATATGATATGTATTTGCTCTTAAGCCAGAATTACCCCCACATTGCCCACAACCTAGTCTCTTGATTCTTCTATACTTTGCCCCTACAAGCGATATAACTCAACTTTTTAATCAACTAATTTTATTTATTTTTTTAAAAGAAAGAGGGACTGTGAGAGAGATAGATAATCAATTTTATTTAGTTTTTCATGTGGCCTCCGTTGCTCTGACATGTTGTTGTATATGTGGTGCTTGGATAACCACTGAGCAACCACTCCAGCCCCGAATCAACTAATTTTAAAAAGAATCTGTAATATAGAAGATTGTAGAAATTAAACCTTGTTAAACTAAATATTTCCTCCTATGACAATGAATGGCTATGGGAGGGGTTGTATACTCTGGAACAAATTGTTTATTTTCAAGGTGACTTTGTCTTCTGTCAGTTATGAAGACGTGACTAGTTACATGACTCTGATGGTGGGATGGACTGATGGGCAGAGATCCTGGAAGAGGTGATAAACAGTGTCCCAGAGGGGCTGACACTGAGGTCACCTTCTTTATCTGCTCTACGAGACACGCTCTTTCATTTCCAGGTTTTTTATCAGCCTCATTCACAGTATGATATTACAACTGTATGTAGGCAATCAGGTCCCTTTACTCATCACCTCAAGCCCATTTTGGAGGGATCTTTTGTACAAAGTTGTACCTATAGTTAACGATACTATGCTGTACATTTAAAAATTTCAGAAAGCTGATTTCATTTTAAGTGTTCTTCCCACAATAAAAATTTAAAAGGTTCCTTTAATTTACTGTCTTGCTTTTTTAGAATAAATTGTACTCTGCAGAATAATCTCTTCTTTTTCACTGCTGCTTTTATTCTGCCTCTTTTGTTCCTCCTTTCTTCTCCTGACCTTCAACAATGACCTTCAATACTTAATTTTTTGTTTCCATTTCTCCAGCATTTGATCCCACAGGGAACAACTGATTTGCCCTAGGTTTTATATCATCTTCCAGTGGGTAAATCTTGATCTTTCTGTTGTTCACACAGTTCTACAGTCTTCTATTTGCAGGGGGACCTTATGCACACCTGAAGTATAATGTAGAACACTAAACTGGTTGTCTTCCTTCCTAAAGATGCTTTTTCCAACTGTTCCTCATAAGTACAGCAGCACTGTTTCTCAAATATCTTCACACCATTAGACTTTGATTCTTAGGCTTTTTTTTCCTTTTTCTTTCTTTTCTTTTTTTTTAAAGAGAGAAAGAAAAAGAGAGAGTCATTTTTTCTCCTCTTGTTTTTTTAAACTTTTTCCTCCACTTAGTTGTATAGGTGGTGCTGGGAATCAATCCCAGGTCTTCTCACGTGACAGGCAAGCACTCCATGGCTGAGCCAACTCTCCAGCCCCTAGGCTTTATTCTTCTGCTCTATTTATTCTCCCTCCTTTACTTGGATTTTTCCTTTTGCTAAAGTCATCACTGTCAAACAGTGCTGTCAAACATATAGACTTGGGCTAACACTTGGGTTTCCTGTTCTCTGTTTACCTTAAATATGATTGCTACAGTCCTTATTTATATTATTTTACTCTTTCATTAAAGCATCTTTGTTAGCTTTAACCAGGTTGCATCAAAGTTTAACTTCAAATATTTCTAGCAAAACATACTCAACTAGCAGTTCTCAGCCACATTGCTCAAAACTTTGTAATTTTACAATTCCAATATCATATTCATTATATATGTTCATATTTTCTAAATAATTCCTATTTCATGGGTATTCCATCTCTTGATCAACTTCATACTGAGTGATCAATTAAGAAACAGATGTTTATTATTGGAATTAAATTCAATTGGTTAAAAAAATAATAAATCTTGGGTTTGAGGTAGCTCACTAGTAGAGAGCTTGCCTGGCAAGTGCAAGGATGTGAGTTTGATCCCAAGCACCACATACACGGCTAGGTGGAGGAAACACAAAATCCAGATGAAAATATAAACATTAACTCTCCTTTTCTTTCACTCTCCTAAAAATAATCAATCTTAAATCTCTCAAAATTAAAAATGTTTAGTAATTAAATACTCAATATGCTTGAGGAATAATTGTACTTCTCATTTGCTGCTTGTCTGTTTTAGCCAAGAGGAATGTCCTTCCCTGTTTCCTCATCTGAATTTTTACTTTTCAAAACTCATCTCAAGCAGTGACTCTCCAGCCCTCCCTGCTTCTACATGAGATTCACTTGAAGTTCCCCTGACACCCACAGCACCCTCTGCCTCCCTTTATCATGGCAATAAGGGCAAGATTTACCTAAATCCTGATTAATCTAAATCAAGATTTACCTCAATTTTTATTTGGCTACAAGTTCATGAAAGGAAGAAATAGCATCTAATTTGATGACAGGTCAATACCTAGGACAATGCCTGATATTGTTTATGTCTGGGTTTCTACAACAAAATACCATTGAACAGGGATTTATTCAAGAAATAAATTGATTTTTTGATGTTCTGCAATCTGAGAGGTCCAAGAGCAAGGTGCCAGAAGATTTAGTGTCTACCAAGGGTCTGAGTTTTTGGTTCACAGATGGTCATCTTTTTGCTATGGCATTACATGATGGAATAGGCCAGCATCTCTCTGGAACCCCCTTTTTAAAGGCACAATTCCATTCATCAAGATTCCAATCTCATAAACTAATCACTGCCCAAAGGCTCTGACTCCAAATACCATCACAGTGAGAATTAAGATTCAACATATGAATTTTTTTTGTGGTAGGGGCTGCAAAGATTCAGTCTATATTAGATAGAATAAGCAAACATTATATTTTTAAATAAAAATGTGATAGATTTGATAAAACAGATCTGAAAGTTAGTTTATCTTAAGACTACACCTGAAAATTTCATGTAGGCATGCTCTTTATTTGATATGTTTTACTGCTAATGGTGCTAGTAGAAAAGTTTGAAATAACTCCTTATATATATTCAGGTTAAAAGAAATAAAAAAGAGAACAAGTTACCTATGTATCTCCCTTAGGAGTCTGACTATTAATAGTACATAGGCTAATACTGAGCAAAGCTACATAAAGATCAATACAATATTTATAGCTGTTAACATACTTTATGTACTGAATAAATTACACATTTATTTACCTTTAGATTTACTGCAACAAAAAGTTAAAAATAAAAACTAATAACTTTTAAGTAACTCAGAGTTTTAAAAATGTTTCTGCCTAAAAGTGTGATGATATCTATACACCAAAGGATTTGGAACTGACAGAAAGGTCATGTCCTATTTACTCACTATTACTTCCTGGAAATATCTACCTCTTTGAGGCAGTTTCCTCATCTGACAATGTGAATTACCTAGAGTAGGACCTGATTTTAATACTCTCTCTATATGTAGCATTCAGTATTATTATTCTCAAAACTTGCAGAAGAGTTGAGTACAATTTAATACAAGAATACCAACATGCTTTTCTAAAAGATGTTATTGTATTAGGGGTCAGTGAGGGATAAGATGATATCTGTTGTGATGTAGATAAAACAATGACAATGCTTGTTACAAACTTCTGGTAAAAGTTTGGCTAGGGGCTGGAGCGATGGCTCAGCAGTTATGGTGCTTGCCGTGCACACACGAGTAAGCGAGTTCAAACCTCAGCACTGCACACGCAATGAAGTCTTGGAGCAGCAAAAACCACATGAAACACTAATTTAAAAAAATGTTTCTCTCTCTCTCTCATTCCCTCTCTCTTTAAAA
This sequence comes from Aplodontia rufa, assembly GCA_004027875.1. Taxonomy (NCBI): domain Eukaryota; kingdom Metazoa; phylum Chordata; class Mammalia; order Rodentia; family Aplodontiidae; genus Aplodontia; species Aplodontia rufa. Next base: position 78,563 of record PVKS010006043.1, read on the forward strand.
ACATATTAAAAAAAGTTCTAGATATAGCAAGCATCTGTGGGCAATGGAATACAGTAAAATCAACTGTGCGTTTTCTTAGAGAACATAAAATTCGTGTGCAACAAATTCAATTGTGAATTCCTGAGAATAGATCTCTTAAGTATTTTAAACTATGGTTTGATGGAAATTAAAATATGTATCTGATAGCACTCACATGCGATAGAATAACATGCTGTTTCACAAGTCTAGCGTTTCAGGTGTGCAACGTATTCCTATGTATAATATATGTCAGCTCATATTTCTTCTCCTTCATGAAATCTTTTCAGTCTTTCAGTTACTAGAGCACACAGCTATCCCTGAGGTTTCCACTGAGCTTCATTTTGCCATGTATTGTTTTCTACTTGTTTCCGGAATTGGCCCCAAATTACACTTACTGGGAATAAAGGATGATATTTTATCCTGTCTTCTTGTCATAATAAATACAATGATTTTACTACTGCTATCAAGCATCTAGCTCAGGGTGGGTTATAGAGATGTTTAATATGTACCTTTCAGGGTGGTGTGGAATTCAGGTATCTGTGAAAGCAGCAGCAACTCTTCCTTTACATGCATATGTTCACTTCATTGAGCAGACATTTACTTAATTGTAATATTGTGTTTATTATTGTAATTTGTTTCCTGTGATATCAAAATTAACTGGTCTCCTATCTACCTTCTTCCTCTCTTACATTGCTAGGGAAGTATCATTATAATCTATGTTGGATTATTGCAGTTATGGAAGACTATTTTAGTGAGTAATATATCATATTCACATGTTTGACTTTAAAGTATTTTGGGACAAACAGGAAATCTTGCCTCCAAGGAGCATGGCCAGAAATCATAACTGTGCATTGGAGGAGACTACCCGAATGACATCTCAGAATCTGCTCTCAATATCTCGCTCCTCTCTCAGTTCGGATGCTAAGAAAAGAAGCATGCTTATTAGAACGGCTGATTCAAGTTCATTCAAAGTTTCAATGGCTGGAGAGTACCATATTATATGAGAATCCTAGCATGAAAAGTAGATAGATAGTGTTATAGTCTGATGAGTTTGGTTTCAAGCTAGCATATCAGCCTAAAAAAGGAAATTCAATATTCATTTAAAACAAATTAGAAGTCAAGTCATTGAGACTGAAAACATGATCATGGACTAAGGCTTAGTTAGCAACTGGCACATGTGAAATTTTCCTGCTGGGGTAAAGGCATTGATGATACATTGCTAAAATTTGTTTTCTGATTTCTAGAGCAACTCATGATGGAATTTATTGAATATAATCAAAGACTGAATTTTAAATTATTTTTCTATAAGTTTTCTATAAGTTGCTTTTTTAAACCCAAGACATTATATATTATGTGTTGGATAGGATTACCCCCTCTGTTCTTCTTTAATTTTTTTTTGCATTACTTCTATGTGGCAGATACCGTTCTAGATCCTGGAGATACAGCAACAACTTATAACAGAGTTGCAAGAATAAATGTCTAAATTCATTACACAGGCTTCTAGTATTCAGGATACTTCTAAGGTGCATTTCTCCTGGTACCTAGAAATGTCTAGAAGTGAATGAAGTGGCAAATGACAGTACATCAGGTACAATAAGGGAAACGGTTTCTGACCATTTGTGGCCAATAAAATGCCATAGAACTTTCAGGTAAATAAGATTATGTATATAATCATGTTGTTAACTGGAATCAATAACAGTGCATTTACATTACTATTCTCCAAACCTATGTTTTAAATTTGAAACAAATTTAATTATTGTTGCTTTATCCATTTTTTTCTCCTGAATACATTGGTAATAATTAGCATAATTACATTATTATAGTACTTCTCATACTACAGTGTTTTCCCTTTTGTCTGTATCTGCAGTGTTCACTTTAGTGAGCAGCCAATGAATTATTTTCCATTTTGCAGGTAATGTCATTTTCAGTTAAAACATTCAAGATATAGACTCAGACCATACCATACTTATAAGTATGATTACCGTGTCTTAACGAGTGTCAAAAACAGAGTATTACCAAATAATCAGATGCATTTTGTCATTCCAGGACTAAATATATTATTTCTAAAATTTTATTTCTCTCTCTGTTGAGGAACATACACCTTTTTGCTCCGATAAGTGGAAAGTTACATCCACAAGACCAAAAATATAACTCATGTATTATTAAATTTTAAAAATAAATAACAAATAAATATTAAAGAAGGACTTTAGAAGTATAGGCCTTAATGTGAAAAAAAATTATCTCGTATCAAAAATATTCCCAACATAATAAGCACAAAAACAATAACCAAAGATTTGTTTCAGTCAATAATAATTTTC
>PVKS010006044.1:0-80940 GCA_004027875.1 Aplodontia rufa
GCTCCACCAAAAAACTGCTAGCGCTTATCAATGAATTCGGCAAAGTAGCAGGATACAAGATCGATACTCATAAATCAATAGTTTTTCTATGTTCCAACAGTGACTCGGCAGAGGATGAAATCAGGAAAACCATCCCACTCATACTAGCCTCAAAAAATTAAAGCACTTGGGAATTAATCTAACAGGGAAGCAAAAGACCAGTAAATAGAATAAAACCTGAGAAGGTGGAAAGACATCCCATGTTTTTGGCTAGGTAGAATTAATATAGACAAGATAGCCATTCTGCCAAAAGCACTATGCGTATTCAATGCAATCCCCACCAAGATTCCAACGACATTCTTCACAGATGCAGAAAAATGTATTCTTAGGTTAATTTGGAAGAATAAGAGACTCAGAATAGCCAAAATAAAATAAAATAAAAAAAGAAAGAAAGAAAAGCACCACTGTACCTGATCTGAAACTAAACTACAGAGCTGTACTTACAAAACCAGCATAGTACTGGTATCAAAACTGATGAAGGGGCTGGAGTGGTGGCTCAGTGGTTATAGCGCTTGCCTGGCATGTGCAAGTACGTGGGTTTAAACCCCAGCACCATGCACACAACTACGCGTCAGAGCAACAAAAAACAGATGAAAAACTAAATAAAAATTGATTCTCTCCCCCCAACCCGCCCTTTAAAAAAAAAAAAAGAACATGAAGAGAAAGCCTACAGAATGGGGGAGAATCATGGCCAGCTATGCCTTGGAAAGGAGTCTGATATCTAGGACATACAAAGAACTGGAAAAGCTTAATACCAAAATCACAAACAACCCCATCAACAAACGCGCAAAAGAGCCAAACAGAAACTTCTCAACAGAAGAAATACAACAGGCCAATGAATACATGAAAAAATGTTCACCATCTCCAGCAATCAGGGCAATGCAAACCAAGACTTCATTATGATTTCACCTCACCCAGTCAGAAAGATCAAGAACACAAACAATAACAGATGCTGGGCAGGGTGTAGGGAAATGAACCCTCACACGCTGTTGGTGGGACTGCAAACCAGTACAGCCACTCTGGAAAGCAGTGTGGAGACTCCTCAAAAAATTAGGGATGGATCACCGTATGACCCAGCTGTCCCACCCCTGGGTGTTTTCCTAGGAGATGTACATTCAGCATATTACAGTGACACAGCCACATCAATGTCTATAGCAGCTCAATTCACAATAGCTAAATTATGGAATCAACCCAGATGTCCCTCACTGGATGAATGGATCAAGAAACTGTAGCATATATACACCATGGAACTCTACTCAGCTATTAAAAAAAAAATCAAAAACATGGCCTTTGCTGGTAAATGGATGGAGATGGAGAAAATCACGCTGAGTGAAATCAGCCAAACCCAGAACCCCGAGGCCTGAATGTTTTCTCTCATATGTGGACGCTGGAGTTCAATCTTGGAAAGAGTGAGGAAGAGTAAGTTTAGACAGCGGAGTCGTCAAACACGGATCACCCCTCCAAGTGGGGGCAGCCTAGGCGTGGGGGATGGAGAGGGGGAGGGGTGGCAGCAAGGGGAAGGCCGGGGGACACATATGATGTGTGCCTGTGTGGAGGTGTAACAACAAACCCTTCAATACGTGAAACCATAAAGAACAACAAAATCTTGTTTAAAAATGAAAATAAATTACCAGTCCTGTCTGGGCAAGGTGGGGCACACCTGTAATCCAGCTACTAGAGAAGTGGAGGCAAAAGGATCACAAGTTCCAGGCCACCCTGGGCAACTTAGCAAGACCCTGTCTGAAAAAGAAAAGGGCAGAGCATTGGATGAAGCCCTAGACTGAATCTCCCATGCAAAAAATAAACGATTCCCAGTCCCTATTCCGATGAGACTGAGCCTCTTGGCTCCCCACCAGCAGCGGGAGAGTAGGTTTTGCATTTCAGGGCAGTGTGCAGTGGTTGCTCTGTGGTTCTGAGCTGCATTTCCTGATGACCACAATGTTGAGCGTTTTCTGTGTGCTTAGTCCCCTGGCTACAGCTGCTGCTCCCAGGGCAGACCCCTCTCCTGCTGCCTTCCAGCTGGTGCTTCCTACTGAGGAGCCGGGGGTGGAAGCTAAGACCTCGCCTCTGCCAGGCAAGCGCTACCCGCCCAGCTGCACGCAGGTCCTCGCCCTGGACTTTCCTTGCACTTCTACCACACCTACTATGGATTGCAGGGCACACAGTGACATGTCCTGAAGACAGTTGTCCTCCCTAGGCTGTGAGTTGCACAGAGAAGGCCATACTGGGGTTCAGCCAGGGCTTCTGATGGCCAGGGCGTTTAGCAGAGGAAGCAGGCACAGGCTGGAGGTGAGCAGGGTGCCGTGTCCCTAGCCCCCCACCTCTTCTGAAATACCACATGTTCTGGGTTGGGTTGCCCCACATATCAATCCCTGTCCAAGTCCAAGTCCCAGTACCTCACAGTGTGCCTGTGCTTGGAGTTCAGACCTTTAGAGTCACAGGCGGCTCTAATCCAATGTGACTGTGTCCTTGTAGCAACTGGAGGTCAGAACAAAGTGTGGCTTTGGGCCCCTGAACTGCTGCTGCCCACTCCAGCCAGCAGCCCCAGCAGCCCCCAGCAGGATTTTCTGCAACTGCCAGCCTGGAGAGTGGATCTGCCTCAGTTCTCCAAGTGCCATTCCTGAACCCCTCTGCTGCTTCCACACGGCACCCCCACCACCCTTTGCAACAGCTGCAGGAGGGGAGGGGACGGGCAGATGCAAGCAAGTGGTCTTCCCAGGGGTGGGGGCTGGCGGAGTGTCCTAACCAGCAATGGTCCTCGAACTGAAACCTCCATGAACCCAGATAAATGGAGCCTGTAGACCAACGGTCACTATCAGTACCACCAGGCACGCCATGTGCAGCCCTCACAGTGGCTGCTTTCATTCTATCCTACCAATGAGAACACTACACAGGAAGCAGAAACTGGTGTGGTGACTGGACAGCATGGTGGCTGATGGGACAGCCATCACACTCCTCCTGCATGCCATGCAAGCTACCATGATCAGCAGAGGCTGTGTGCCAGCAGGTGCTGGTAGGCGTCAGGAGGGGGGCACAGGACCTCTCCAGAGGGCTAAGGAACTCAGCAGAAAGGGGTGAGAGGGACATGATGCAGAGATGCTGAGAAAACTTCTGGAGCACGCGTCTGAGGAGGGAAGTGCAAGTGCTGTAGCCCCACTCAGGGCAGAAGGTGGAGGTCATCCTCCCTCCTGCTGCTTCTCATTTTGAAGATAATCAAGATGACTTCCTTAGCTTGGAGACTAGCCTAGGGTCAGAGGTGGTGGCTGTGGGCTGAGGCGGAGGTCGTGGTGATGAGGGAGGTGATGGTGTTAGTGATGGAGTGTGGTGGTGATGGTGGTTGGGGTGGAGGTGATGAAGAGGCTGATAGTGATGGCAGTGGTGATGGTGTTGGGTGGAGATGGTAGTGGAGGTATTGGTGGTTACAGAAACAGTGATGGAGCTAGGGGAGGTGATGGTGCAAGTGATGGTGGTAGTTTCATGATGGTGGGATGATGGTAGAGGTGACAAAGGTTGTGGTGGCAGAGGAGATGGTGACAGCTGTGATGGGAGGGGTGGAGGTGGTGGTGGTGAAGGTCTAGCAATGGTGGAGAGGTGGAGGTGATGATGGTGGTGATATAGGTGAGCAGTGATGGTGGTAGTGGTGGAAGTGGAGGTCAAGGTGGTGGTAGTAATGGAGGCAGTGATGGAGGTGGTGGAGATGATGGCGGAGGTGATGGTGGTAGAGGTATTATTGGTGATGGTAGTGGAGATGATGATGGTACTGGTAGAGGTCACAGAGGTAAAGTTAATGGTGGTAATGGAGGTGAAGTGGAGGTGGAGGTGTGATGGTGGTGTTGGTGAAGGTGGAGGTGACAGAGGTTGAGGTTGTGGAAGTGCAGGCAATGGAGGTATGGAGAGTGGTGGAGAAGATGGAGGTAGTGTTAGAGGAGATGGAAGTAGAAGTAATGGTAGTGATGAGGTAGAGGTTGAAGCGGAGGAGGTGGAGGGGGTGGTGGTGATGGTGCTGGAAATGAAAGTGAAGGTAGACCTGGGCACAGTGGCACATGCCTGCAATCCCAGTGACTCAGGAGGCTGAGGCAGGAGGATTGCAAGTTCAAAGCCAGCTTAAGCAATTTAGTGAGGACCTACGCAACTTAGACCCTGTCTCAAAATATAAAAAGGGATGGAGTGTTGCTCAGTGGGTTCAATCCCAGGAACCTAAAAAAAAGTGAAGATAAATGTAGAGGTGTTGGTGGTAATGGAGATAATAAAGGTATTTATAATGGTGATGGTGGTGGAGGTGGTGATGGAGCTATTGATGATGCTGGTGAAGGTGATGTTGGTAGAAGTGGATATAATGGTGGGGGAGGCAATGGTGGTAATAGAGGCGGAGGTTGAGGTGATGGTGGTGAAGATAGAGATGGAGGTACAGATGGTGAAGATGATGCTGGTATTGATGATGGTGTTGGAGGTGATGGTGGTGGTGGAGGTGGAGGTATAGGTGGTGGAGACGATGCTGGTATTGATGATGGTGGTGGAGGTGGAGGTAATGAGGGTGGCAGTAACAGTAATGATGGAGGTGGATGTTGAGGTGATGGTGGTGAAGGTGGAACTGGAGGTACAGATGGTGGAGATGATGGTGCTGGAGGTGACGGTGGTAGTGGTAGTGGTGCTGGAGGTGATGTTGGTGTTGGAGGTGGAGGTATATGTGGTGAAGGTGATGCTGGTATTGATGATGGTGGCAATGATGTTGGTGTTGGAGGTGGAGGTCTATGTGGTGAAGGTGATGCTGGTATTGATGATGGTGGTGGTAATGATGGTAGTGGAGGTGGAGGTACAGGTAGAGGAGGTGATGCTGGTATTGATGGTGGTGGTGATGGTGGCAGTGGAGGTGATGGTCACACTGGTGATAGTGGTGATGACAATGATAATGACAATGTTGAGTCTGGACTCTGGTGAAGGGGAGACAGGATTGAGGCCAGGCAGGAGTCCAGAGGGGCTTGGGCTTGTGCTCCTTGCCGGTGCTCTGAGAGCCAGGTCTGGAGCCACACCTGCACCCTGTTCATTTGTTCTAGGCTCCGTGTGGGCGTCTGTAGAAGCACACTGTGCCAGGGAAGGATTTGGTGCCATTTATAAATCAGAAGAGGATGAGACCAGATGTACCGTGGAACTCCTCTCTGAGCTCAGTCGAGGCAGGGGGAGTGGGGAGGGATGGCAGCGCCCAGTCCTCCCTCTCCATACCTGGCAGGCTTCCTCAGGACTATAGCCACATGCTGTGCTGTGGGCCACCCTGGCCACCCCAGCCACCCCAAAGCTGCATCTGCATCTGTTCACATGACCTCTTGCTCTGCTGCACCTTTGCCCACGGCTGGTCCCTGCCAGGTGCCTGTCTCCATGTGGTCCACTCAGAGGCCCTGAGAGGCCGCTCTGCCTGGGGAGCCTTTTGGGACACCTCTGCACTCCCTCTGGCCTTGTTCTTGATGCCCTGCAGAGCCGCTGTCCCGGTGGAGGCCCCAAGTCTCTGATAGCATTGTGGCCCTGTGCCAGGCACAAATAGCTGAGGTTTCTGATATTGCTGGAAGAAAGGGAAGTCCTGAATTTGCTGCCAACTGGCTCTGCAGCCATGGGCCACTGCCAGGCCCTTTCATGTACCTCAGTTTACCATCCAGCTGGCGGGTCAGGCTGGATGGTCTCCAGGGAGGGGCTAGGAGACCCTCACTGCCCTGAAATGGGGCTGGCAGCTCAGTGGAAGCTCCACTAGTGAACCCAGCTTGAGCTTAGCTTGGCAGAGCCCAGCAGGCTGGAGGGCACACCCCCTGAAAACCCCTCCCCCAGGGGGCAGGAGGCCGCCCTCCTCCTCTGCCTGGTTGGCATGGCAACTGCCTCCTCCTCCGGGCTGGGAAGGCCTGGGCTGAGTCATTGGCCCAACTAGAAACATGACAGGACCTCCCTACAGGACAGTGGCTTGGATCCAGGCTCAGTGGAGGAAGGAGAGGGTCCAGGGAGGGGAGGGCAGGCCACCTCCCAGGAGCAAGGACTTGCGTCTGGGGTCAGGACTTGGAATGCCATAGGAGTTGGCCCAAGAGCTGGCGAGTGCTTCTTGCACCAGTTCAGCTAGTCCTGTGGGGGACCCTTTAACGAGCCACAACCCCCACCCTGCCCTGAGCTTGGGATCCAACCTGGCTGCTCCCCATCACAGTGGGTACCTGGGCAGGACAAAGCTAGCACAGGGAAGGTCTTCTGCTCCACCTGCCCCAGGCCTGGTAAGGAAGGCGAAGCCGGTGATGCAGGCTCCTGGGCTCCTGCAGGCCTGCTCACTGCCTGGGGTAGGGGTGCTGGAACTGCCCCCCACCATCAGCCCAGAGCCCAGCCTGGCTCAGCTCCACAAAGCTCTGGGCCTCACCTCACTACCGAGGGGCTGAGCCTACCCGGCCACCCCCTTGGAAGGGCTGAGAGGTGGGGGGCACCCTGCGGTCTCCACCTCTTGACCCAACCCCATCTTCTGGGGGCCAGTTCCATGCTGGGCAGGTTAAGTGAGATATGAAGGGAGTGGAGAGGCTGGCTCCGGGAGGGTTGGTCAGGGAGCTGGGGTGGCCTCTGAAAAGCTGGGAGAAGGTCCTAGACCCTAGAATCATGTCTCAGATCCAAGACCCAAGCCAGCAGCCACCAGTCCGGGGTTTCGCAGGTTTCCTCCAGGGGCTTGGCCGCTCTGACACTGCCACCTCAGCCTGTGTCCTGTCCCTCTGTCACATAGCCCTGCCTCCCTTCTTCAGCGGGGGCAAGCCTGGAAAGACAAAGTGCCACCTGTCATACCCCTATCCCAGTTCCTCCCCCACCAGATAATGAGCACACAGTGACATCTGCAACAGAGCCCCCAGACCACCACCCACTGACCTCCTCCCCAGCCCAGACCAGCAGTGCCTGCCCTTCCCACCCCTCCCATCCCCCGAAATGATTATGGCCATGTCCACTGCAGTGGGCTTTATTAGCTATCACTGTGACAACCACAATGTTGTGAAAATGGAAGACACCACTCATTTCCACGACTGGCAGCAGGGACCTGGAAAAACCCTCCCAGGAAGAACCATTCTTGGTGGGTTGACCTCTCACCACCCCCCAGGGGCAGAGCAGCAGGGAGGCCACTGCAGGTGGCTGGGCTGGCCCAGGGGATCCCTCTCTGCAGGCTCCACCCAGAGCTCATCCAGAACTCCATGCACCTGTCCTGCACCCTACACACGAGTGGTGTTTCAGACATGGAAATGTTCATGCGCATAATCATCATAATCATCGGAACCTGCCATTCAGACGACTAAACCCCCCACCGCTCTTTACACTGCTTCACAGAAACTGCACAGAATTCCACGACTCCAGTGTTGGCGACTCAGGGCAGGTTTCCCTGCTCCAGGACATCACTCCCGGGCCACCATCCCCGTTTCCCAGCTGTAGCAGAGGAGTGGCCACTTATCCAGGCTCGACCCTTGCGCTGCCATACACTGGACTTACAAATGCACACACATGTGTGCACACGGAGACTCAGATAATGGGCACATTATGAACAAAGTCCCACTAGCCCTTCCAGAGGTTGGGGGCGGGATGATTGGAAGCAGGGTCCTTGTCCCCAGCTCTCTGAACTGCAGCCGGTCCACAGCCTTGCAGCCTACAGCATGACTGAGAGGCACTGGCCTTGGAGGCCAGCCGCAGACACACCAGGACAGCCCAGACCCTGCAGGGAGGTGAACTATGGTTCTGTTCGCCCACTGAGAAGGCCAGCTGTCATCTCACTATAGATCAGGCGGACGAATAAATACAACATCAAGTGTTATCAGAAAAAGAGACAATAACTTAAGACTCGGCTGGACTCTGTCCTCTGTGCCACTTCCAATCCTAGCAGAAGCAGCCTAGTGGTCTGCCACCTGCTGGCCTGAGGCCAGAGTCACTTTGGCACTGCCCTGTCCCCTTGCTGTAACCATTAAGTTTCTGCAACAAGAGTCACTTGGTGAGTAGGTGGGAGAAGCAGAGCGACCCTGACCAACTGCAAATGCAGAGGGTGGTTTGTCACATTCTAGGGGCTGAAATGGGGTGCTGGGACTCCAGCCCAGAATGTGCCTGCCTCCCCCCATCGCCATCCGATGGCTGCTGCTGCTGCCCTCGCTGCATGGTGGGGAAGGGGACTCTGCAAACCCTGCTCCTGGTAAAGCGGGGCAGCCCCTGCTCATGTGCTCAGTGCTCTGGAAAGGACCACAGCCCCAGGAATACTCCTCACAAGTGGAAGAGTGACTCTCACGGCTGCGCCACCCTTGTCCCAGCAGCAGACTCCAACACACAGGGCTGGGCTCCCGTGGGGATGCCATCCCCAGGCCCTCACCTCCATCCCAGGGCTTCTCAGAGGCACATGGACTGGGTGCTCAGGCTTGCTGCCCACTGGTAGATACCTGATAACCTCGCAGAGGCTCTTTCTAGATTTACAGAGAATCCATTCCAAATTTCTTCTTTCTCTGTCCAAGTCATAGCGCAGTCAGGATCCCATGCTCTGGAGGGTCCATCCCAGGGACTAACTCCAAGCCCACTCAGTCCTCTTGCTGCCTCAAGGTGGGATACCTGCTGTGCCAGGCACCCCCTGCTGGCACTCATTGTACCCAGGGCCTTCCCAGCAGGTGTCCACTCACCAGGAGTGGCCTGTTCCCTCTGAGTGCCCAGTTGTAGACTCACCCACTTGTCTGACACGCAAGTCATTCACCTATCATGGTACCAGGCTCACAAGGACACCCCTGGGTGTGCCAGAGGGATGTCTCAAAGTCCTGGGAAACAAGACACCTGTTCTGCTGCACAGGAGGAAACCAGGCCCAACCATGTGCCAGTCAGACGCCCCTGGAACATGGCTAGAGGATATGGGTGAGAAAGAGTGTCTGGGCAAGGCACAGCCTGCAGGGAGGAGCTGGAGGACACAGTGGTGGGTGGCAATATGAGTGGAGGGCCACCAGCCTGTCCCAGGAGGCAGCAGCATTCTTTCAGGCAGGCGAGGCTAACTGAGCCACCCAGCCTTGGGGGCCTCACCTGGTCCAGACTCTCACTCCATCCCAGTCCCACCTGGGAGGCCCTGCCCCTTCCCTCTGACCCGATGCCAGGGCCCCAGAGGGATGCATCACACCAGCAGGGACTTGACCAGGCCACAGTGGAACTTGCGGACGTGGCGGTACAGGTCGCCAGACTGCGTGAAACGGCGCTCACACCAGCGGCAGCCATGCGGCTTCTCCCGAGTGTGGACCACAGCATGCCGGCTCAGGTTGTGAGAATACTGGAAGCTCTTGCCACACTGCACACACGTGTAGGGCTTCTCTCCGGAGTGTGTCCGTTCGTGCCTCTTCAGTGTGTAAGTGCATGAGAAGGTCTTGCTGCAGAGTGGGCATGTGGGCACAGCGCTGTCAAGCGAGCACCGGGACCGGGCACCATCACGCTCACGGAAGTGGGCACTGAGGTGCAGTTGCAGTGCATGGGCACTGGGGAACAGCTTGCCGCACAGCGGGCAGATGCAGAGATGCCCCTGGGGACCCAGCTCCTCCGCACCTGCCACCCCCTCTGCCTCGAGCTTGAGCTCCTGGCTGTCGGCCCTGAGGATGGACAAGGGCTCCAAGTCCCTGGCCAGGCTGGGAACTGCAGGAGTGCAGGCTGGCTGTGGGGGTTCCTGGTGGCTCTGAAGGCCATGGCCATCCTCCTGTTCCAACAGTGAATCCTGCTCATCCTTCACCAGTGCTTGGGGCCCCTGCTGCATCCGGCTGCAAAGGGGCTTCTGCAGGATGCAGGGCGGATGGACTGGCTCCTGCCTTGGGCCAGGCTTCAGGGACAGGTCCAGGGCCCCCTCTGATTGTCCTGGAGCCTGCAGAGGAGGAGGCCCTGTAGCAGCCTTGATCCCTACCCTAGGAAGCTTGGCCTTCTGGGCAGCGGGGCAGACGTCAGGGGTCCAAGCAGAGAGGGGACATGGTGGTTGGCCAGGCGGCTCTGCCCCAGGGACAGGGGTCAGTGGGTCCGGTCCCCGGTCCTTCTGTTTGAGCCTGCCCTTGCAGACCTTGACGATGTCATACATGTGCAGGTAGCTGGCCGCAGCCAGGACATCCTCCACAGGCAGGCTGCGCAGGTCCAGGCGGCCCTCATACATGAAGTCCAGCAGTCGGCCGAAGGCAGGCGCCGTGACGATGTCACCGTTGAGCCGCACCGTGTCGCGGCTGCCCGTGCCCGCCGGTTGGTCCCTATAGAAGAGATGGAAGTAGACACTGCACGCCGCCAGCACCGCGCGGTGTGCAGGGAAGCGCGCGTCGCCCACCAGCACCGTGCAGTCGCACAGGAAGCCCAGTTCGCGCTGCTGCCTCAGGCGGCCAAGCAGCCGCCCGCCGTGCTCCGGGAACTCCATGACGCCGCTGTCATCACCTGGGCACAAACGGGACGCCTGTCAGCGCGCTTGGCGACACCGCGGCGGCCGGTCGCCTCCGGGCGGCCCGACGAGACCTTCCCGGGCGAGCAGCGCGGAGAGCCGCGGGAGCGACGCGCGCCCGCCCCCCTGGGCCGCCCCGGACACCTGCCCCGAGCAGGAAAAACTCGATCGAAAGTAAACAGAAGGCGCTCCGCTGCGGGGGCGGGCCGGCGCCGAGGGCTCCGAGCCGGGGCCGGGGCCCGCCCGCGCCCGGAACTCAGCTCTGGGGCGCCCGCGCGTCCGCTTCGTCCCCCGACGCCCGGGCCGCCGCCGCCCCGCGCCTCCGCGCAGCCGCCAGCCGCCGCCCGGCCCTCCAGTTGCCGCCGCCGCCGGCCCCATTTATGGCAGCGCGGCCGCGGGGAGCGGGCCGGCGGCGGGGCGGGCGGAGCAGGGAGCCCGCCCCCGAGCTCACCTCCACCGCCCGCGCCGCTCTCCCGTCTCCGCCCGCGCTGCGCCTCCCGAGGCAGCCTGGAGCGCACCGAGCAGCGGGCAGCGCTCCCTGGCGGGGAGGGCGCGGGAACCCGGCGGGCGCCGGGCGGGGCGCGCTCCAACTTAGTCGTCCCGGCACCGCCCGCCGCTCGCCCCGCCCCAGAGCGAAACTCCGGGCGGGGGCTGGTGGGGGCGGGCCGATTGACTTCCCGGAGCGGCGGAACCACTGAGGTCACCTCGCCACCCCTTCCCAGTCCGCCCCACCCGGCGGGCCCTGCGCGCTGCCCGCTGGGGCGCTGCAGTGGGAAGGGGTGCGGGACACCTCTGGGGCGTGGGGGGCTCTCGCGATACTTGCAGCCCAGCCTCTGCATTACCCTCGGGTCCTTACTGCACCAGTCTGCAGAAGAACCCTCTCTGAGCGCCCCCGCTTTCTACCCCCGTCCGCTCTGGGGCAGCCACTGAGCGCGCAGCCGGGACCCGGCCTTGGGCCAGCTGGAGGAGCCCCTGGCCTTGGGGCAGGCGAGGGGGGCTGGAGGGAGGTCGTCAGTCTTGAAAAGACGACACTCCCTTCTTCCTTGTTAACTTTCCCCATCCCAGAGCTGAGCGGGATCTCAATCCCACTGGAGTCCAGCCCGGGGGATTCCTATAGATCCCAATGGAGTCCAGCTCTGGGGATTCCTATGGATCGCACTGGAGTCCAGCCCCAAGGATTCCTACCCTCTGCAGACCCTGAACTGGGAGTCAGACCCTCTCAGTTGGGTGTCGGAGAGCACAGAAAGGGTGCATCATGGAGACATGGTGCTACAGAAACAGGCCATGACAACCACAGACTACCCTCTCTCACCCCCCCCCCACGCAGGCAGGCAGAAAACTTCTCTAAAGGGGAGACAAGGGGAAGGTGTTCTGGGGAGAGCAGTGTCATGAGGCTGGAAGGAGGCACCTGGTTCATGAGGGAGGAGCAGCCAGGGAGTAGTAGAGTCATAGGTATGGAGGGGGCTTGGGGTCCCTCTCTGGAGAGAGCTATGCTTCTGGCTGGGGAGCTTTTTCCCCATGTGCAGGACCCAAAGGGACTCTGGGTAGTGCCCCCATCAGCTCCACAAACCCTTTAATTAGGTGCTCTTGTTTTTAGACCTTTTTTTTTTTTTTGACCTTTTGGATGAGGAGGATAGGTGCTGTGCCCAGGGTCACACAGTAGGTACTGTCACCGAACCAGAGTTCCAACCAACCAGCCTCTTTCTGAATTCCCACCCTGCAGTGTTCAGGAGCCCAGGGATAGAAGATGTGGAGGATGTGGGCATAGCCAGCCTGGCAGTAGGTGGGCATGGGATGGTATCTTCCCTGAGGATGGGTGGCACTGGGCGAGGGCCTAGATTACAAAGGACAGAGTCTCTGCCAGATGTCTAAGCAGAATGGACAGAAGGTATCTGTGGGCAGGGGGAATCTTTCTCAGGCCTGGGGGTGAGCAGAGTGACCAGGCATGAGATCAGGGAGCTCCTGGCTTGCATGGAGAAGATACACATGGGTCCTTTTCACAGCTAGTGGCTTGGGGGCCTGAGGGGCAGCCAGAGGCTCTGGAGCCCAATGAAACTAGGATCTTGAGTATATGGGAAGGAAAGTCACATTGTTATACTAACAAAATTATTCCTTGTTTATCTGAAATTCAAATTTGACCGGATGTCCTGCAGGCAACTATAGCTTGGAACCGTGGAATCACCAGTTGAGGGGCAGCAGAGCCCTTCCTGAAGAGAGCTGATCCCACCCCTGCTCTAGCCGGTATAGCTGGGTTCAGGGTGAACCCAGACCCGATTGCCTAGCTGGGCCGCCTGATTCAGTGCTCTCCCAGCCTTAGCACAACCTCGACCCCAGCTACCCAGCAGGGAGCAGAACACATCCAGGGGGCTTCCTGAACACCAGCGCGGGGTCCGGCACACAGCACAGTCTCAGGGCCTTTGCAGTGCTGGCCACTCAGACTCTAGAAGGCCCCTTTCCTGGCTCTTTGTCATTCCTGTCACCTCCTCAGTCAGGGTGGTCTTCCTGACCTCCCCTACACTGAGGCCTACTCTCCACTCTGGCTTGGCCTTCTCCAGGATGCTCCCTGGGCAGTGTGGTCAGGTGCAACTCTTCCCCTGTGTCAGGGCCAGGTTGCTGTGTCCACTGCTGGATGCATGGACAGGCATAAAATCAGTGTTCAGCGTCAGGTGACTGCATCCGACTCCTCCGTGACAGCTGTCCAGCACTACCTCCCCAGCCTGGCCCCTACTCTGCTCTGCATGGCAGGACAGATTGTGTGGAGCATCTGGATGGCCTGCCTAGCTAGGGATGGGCCAGAGGAAGAGGAGGGGACAGTGGGAGGAGGCCCCTGTGCCTCTCAGACCTTGACAGGAATGACATCAAACTCTCCCCACGCACACTGCCCTGAAGGAGAGACTGGACCAGGCAGCCAGATTGGTGCTGGGAGTCATGCTTCCCTTGGCTCCAGGATCCCCTCTCTATTGGGTCTCGGCTCAGAGATGACAGGAGGCCACCACAGAGCCCCAGTTAGGACGGCGGTGATGTGGGCAGGATTCTCCAGACTCAGGTCGACTATCTGGCCTGGGAGCTGCCTCAGGACCCTGCCCTGCAACTGCTGCTGAGACCTTGCAACCTGGGTCCTGACCAATGGCTAGCCAAGCCTGCAGCTGCAAAAGGTGACAGGGCTGGAGACCTGTGCTCTGGCAGGGGCAGGTGGCTGTCCTCCCCAGGGGCCAGTGCCACAGTTTTTGTTGGAAACAGCTGGGTGTAGTGCACTACAGTCCCAGCAGCAACCAGGCTGGGCCATGGGGCTGGGTCCTCTCCTGACCCTTGTCTCTGGGTAGGGAGAGAGGGTGTTCCCGAAGAGAAGGCTCTGATTTTTTTCTGGGAGACCCGGGACTGGGAGGACGGCACACTCAGAGATAAAGGCAGGACTGGGTGCTGCATGGGTACAGGGCTCACAGCAGGTGTGGGATCTGCGGGTGCCCAGCAAAGGGCTAGAGGAGGCAGGGAGGCCTCCTGGAGACCAGTAAAGAGTAGTAGGAGGGGGCTGGAGCAGTGGCTCAGCAGTAGTGCTTGCCTGGCATGCACAAGGACCGGTATTCAAACCCTAGCACCACATACACAACTGTCAGAAAAACTGAAACCACATGAAAAAATAAAATAGATTTTCTATCTCTGGCAATATCTTTTTTTATAATATTTTTTATTTATTATTATTTTTTGAACAACCTTACAAGATTTTAACAAAATAATATAAAACTCTGGCAATATCTTGAGGGGGAAAAAAAAGTAGTGGGAATCATCGCTTTCCACAAGAGGGCGCCCTGATGGCTCCCTGTGGCCACTTAGGGGTCAGCCTAGGGAGAGGCCTCAGGGGGCCGCGGTGGCCAGGATGAAGGTACCTTGAGTGAGTGATGGACAGGTGCCTAAGGCCCAGGTTGTGGGGGCATCCAGGCTGAGCAGCAGGGTGGGCCTCCAGGCAGGGCCCTGCCTGGGGTTAGGTCTTAGGCTAGGACAGCTCCACCAGGGAGGGAGCAGGGCTGAGAGCACTCCTTGGAGAGACCTTTCCTGAGGAGTGGCCTCTTGGGCAGCCCCACTGCAGTCTCCCTTGGGCAAGTCTCCCTTCCTGGGGCCAGGGTGGGCTAAATGCCCACTCCTAGGGAACTCCAACCTTTGAATGAAAAATGAAAATGACAACTCCCAAAAGATACCAGCAAGCAAGGTAACTCAACATCTCTCCACCAAGCGTCATCACCCACTTGGGCCAGGAGTGGGCGAGGGTCCTGTGATGCCCCCAGGACCTGTGGAGCCCCTCTGCTGGCTGGGTCCTGGGCCCTTCGGATCCAGCAGGAAGATCCTGGGCTGCCTCTGGCCTCAAGAGCCTCCCCTTGTGTCCCCAACACACACAGCTCCTCCTTCAGGTATCTGATCCAGCTTGGGTGGGACCCAGGCCCAGGGTAGCCTCTTCCTCCTCTGCCACCTGCAGAGTTCTCCATCAGAGATAAATGACCGTCCCCTTCCTTCTCGTCCTTCTAGGACACTGGTGGCCACTCCCTCCCCTGCCCCCAGCAAGGGGACGAGCACACGTGGGGCACATTGTGAAAGTCAAACTACCTCCCCCGCCCCACCCAGTGGGCTCTAGAAAGGGGCGCGTCAGAACCAGGCCTGGAAGGGCCAGCACTGTACAGATCGGGAAACCGAGGCCTGGGGGGATGTGGCCCCGGGACAGGCCACACGCTGGCCGGCCCGGTCCCGCGGCGGCCCTCCGTTAGCGGCCAGGCCCTGGCCGCAGGCCGCCGGAGGGCCGCGCCCGTCCGCCCGCCGCGCTCGCCGGGCGCGCTCCGCCCTGGCCGCCGGCCGCGCGCCGGGGGCGCCCGGGGCGGCGGAGGCGGATGTGGGCGGTGGCTCGGGCTCGGGGCGGGCGCGGGGCGGGGAGAGGGCGGGCCGGCGGCGGCGGCGGCGGCGCAGGACCGAGGCGGCGGGCGGCCGGCCCAGCGCAGCCAGCGCGCCCGGAGCTCGGGAGCAGCGGCCGCGAGCGAGCAGCGCGCACCGGCGGCACCGCGGCTCGCGAGGCCCGGGCGCAGCGCCCGCCCCGCCGCGGCCCCAGCCGGCCCCGCCTAGCGCCAGCCCGCGGGATGCGGAGCGGCGGGCGCCGGAGGCCGCGGCCCGGCTAGGCCCCGCTCGCCCGCACGAGGCGGCCCGGTGAGTTCCGCGCCGCGCCCGAGCGCCCCTGCCGCCCGGCCGCTTTGTTCCCGGTCGGGCGAGCGCGCGCGGGCGCGGCGGCCGAGCAGGAAGTGGCCGAACGGCTGCCTGGGCGTGGAGCGCAGGGCGCGGGCCGGGGAGGCCGCGGCGAGCGCGGGGCGCCGGCCTCCCGCCAGGCCGCCTCTTGACCTTGGGCGCGGGCCGGGAGAGGGGCGCGGGCCCCGGGCGCTCAGCCGGCGGGGGCGCTCGGCGCCGGGGGAGGCTCGGCTCGCGGCCTTCGGGAGGGCCCCGGAGGGCGACCCGGGTTCCTGGGCATGGAAAGTTGCCCGTGGGGGCAGGGTGTCCGGCCAGTCCACACGGGGTCGCTGGCCCTTGGGCCGGAACTGCTTCCTGCTCGGGTGGGTTCTGGAGGTGCTGCCAGCACCCCCTGCGCTGGGGACCCAAGAGCACTGGAGAACCTGGGCCAGCTGGTGGACTTGTCCCATGAGGCCAGTTCCTGAGTGGGGGCCACGGTAGGCTGGGTGGGCATGGGCCTGTGGCCAAGACCCGCTGGTCTTGCTGGAGTGTGGCCTGGTGAACCCCTCACCAAAGTGAAGGGCGGGGTTGCTGGTGGGGCCCCAGCTGAACAGCCGCTCACAGTGGCCACAAGGAGGGAGCTCTTGAGAGCTTAGATGTTTTTATGAAAGTTGTCTCCAGCACTAACGGCAGCAGCAATGTGCTCTTATGGTGAAGTACAGAGGTGCAGCCCAGTGGAGCAGGGTCCCTGGCCCTGGCCCTGGCCCTGGCCCAGGCCCAAGCCCACTGCCCCTAGCTTGGTGCTTTGCTGTTGTTGACCACCCTATGTGTGCATGGGTATATTTTTACACACGGCTGAACAGCTGTCTGGCTGTCAACAGCAGGCCTCAGGCCTGATGGGTGGGGTGGGGGACGTCAAGTGCCTTCCAGTGCAGCCTTTTGCCTGTGGGCCTCACCCGCTCCAAGAGCCCCCTGTAGGTCACACTGGGCTGAGCCCTCCAGTCCTGCTTCCTGACTCTCCCACAGGACCTGCTAAGCACCTGGACACTTTCCTCCGGGCCAGGTGTGGTGTTCCCTGTTGGGACATTTGACGCAGGCAGTGGGGCCTTCCGGCTGTTGTCAAGTTAGCTTGACAATTAGGGCAAAGTGACTCTCCTGGTGCCTAGGCTGTGACTCAGGAAGCCAGAGAGGTGGCAGGAAGACACATGCTGGGATTCATCGTACAGTGGTCTTCAGGGGTCTGTCCTGGGCCAGTCTTTACAAGTGCCCTCCTAGAAGGCTGCTGGCAGGAAGAGTGTGCGAATGCTTTTTTCCAGGATGCCCTGAGTTGGTGACATGAGAACTGGGTTTTGAGGGATGCCTAGGAGTTCTTCAAGGGAGCAATGGAGAGGGCACTCTAGGATCAATGGGCAAAGTATATCTGGGCAGTGACTGGCTGGCGGCCACTGCAGGGCAGGGGCTTGTACAGTGCTCCCCTCCCCATTCCTGGCCTCCTGAATGCTGTAATTATGGGTCTGAAACCACCCTGCTCTGGGTGCTCCGTACTGAGGGGACCATCTGAACATCTCTTTGTGCCCCAGCGCCAGTGCAGGGCCTGGCAAAACCAGAGTTGCCTGGTACATATTGGCCGAATGAATGAACCAGATTCAGACTGTCAGGGGCTCTGTGGTTTAGGAGGGGCCTGGGGTTTCTCTAGGGGAGGTTTTCAGCCTTACCTTGGAGGGCATGCCAGTTGCCCTCCTCCTAGCTCTGCCTTCTTGCTTGAATTTCTGCTTTCTCGGTGCGGGGAGCAGGAAGGAGGCGCCCTGGGCCCTATCCTGGGGATCTTAGCCCAGGCTGGAAATGACCTGTCCAGGCAGAGCAGACAGGGGCACCCGTTAACAGGGTGGGTGAAGGACTCTAGGGGCTGCCTGGAGGAGGTGGCCGCTGAGCTGGTGCAGCAGGTGAAGGAGGCCTTCTGGGGGTAGAGCTTGCACAGAGCCAGGAGGTGAGTGGCAGTAGCTCTGAGGGCCTGGGGAGCCGTGTCCAGTGACCCTATGTGGGTTTCTGCCTGGCAGTGGAGAATGTTTGGGGAAGTGAGGCGGGCTGGCAGGAGAGGGTGAGGATGGGGGCTGGGAGCCAGGAGGCGCCCTGGGGCAGGCAGGCCCTGACTGAGACTGCAAGAGCCTGGAGAGCTGATCCCGATGGGCCGTGCTTCTCACACTCTTCCTTTGCTTCTTCCAGAGGCTGTGGCCGGGCTGCCAGGGCCAGGGAGCCTGCTGAGAGGAGACTGTGAGCGCCGTTGGGCTGCCCCGGCCTGCAGGGGCCACGGGCACCATGAACGACGTGGCCATCGTGAAGGAGGGATGGCTGCACAAACGAGGTCAGTGCCCGCCGTTGGAGCCTGGCCCACAGAGCCAGGACCCGCTTGGGGCCCTGGAAACGGCTGGGGCCACGCGGCCCTTAGCTTCCTGGGCAGATCATTACCTACTGCACCAGAGTGCTTGAGTCCAGGCTGTCCAGATGGAGGCGCTGCTTTCCCAGGGCTCCTGGACTGCCCAGGAAGTGCCCAGGCCAGCATCCATCCATGGTGGAGGTGACAGCCTCCTGGGGCCTCCTGGGTGGGAGGCAGGGCTGGCCGCCCGGCAGGGCTTGGTGGGAGGGGCAAGCCAGTTTTCCTGGAAGGTGGCCTCCAACCTTCCTTCTGGCTTTCTGGAAGGTACCCAGCAGTTCCAGGCCTGGCACTCTGGCAGCCTAAGGGCTCCTGGGGGCAGGGCAGGGCAGCTCGGCTGGGCCCACTCTGGGGAGGGGGTTCTGCAGCTGGCCGGCTGCAGAGCTGGCTGCCCTGAGCCTTCTTACTCCCCAGGCCTGTAGCTGAGGGAGGGGGCACTGGTGGGATGGGAAGTACCACTGCAGCCTCCCCACGTCCTGCCAGGGGTGGGCTTCACGTCCAGGTGTGCTGGGCAAGTCACTCCTTGCTGTGCTTCTGACTTCCTCTTCCTGCAGATCTATTCTCTCGGGAAGTTCTGGTGCTTCCATGCCAGCAGTTCACCACTTCTCACCCTCACCCTCCAGCAGATGAATCCCTCGTCTTGAGGGGATGGGGCAGGGGGCAACTCCAGACACAGCAGACAGGAAGGCATGATGAAAGTGGGTATTGTGAGACAGGGTTTTGTGGGATGTGTAGGAGCTCCCCAGGAAAGCACGTCTGGGAGCTACTGGAAGAGGAGCCCAAGGGTGACTGACAGATGCCAGGGCCCAGGAGGGCTTGAAGCAGGGATGGAGGATATGGTCAACTATGAGTTTAGAGTTAGTTAATTTGGTAGTTTCAGGGAGGTCAGAGGTCTGGCTTGAAATAGAGACAAGGAGGCTGCAGGGCCTGTGGTCTGTGGGAGCCCCTTGATCGGCTCTCCTGAGCCTCCTGCCCTGCTCTGCCATCTCCACCCTGTTGGTCCTCCAGGAGTCTCAGACCCCTTCTGCCACGCCTCACCGTCTGCCTCATCTCACGTTTGGCCGCTGACCCACACAACCTGCTTTCTTAGCAAACGTTTGTTGAATGACTGTTAGATTTAGGGCCAACCCATGAGATGCCTGGACACTCACTGACCAGTCAGGTGCAGGCAGGGGTGCTGCTGAGGCCTGGGTGAATTTCACTTACCACCTGTGGTTGGACCTGGAGGGGCCTGGTGGGGACAGGATATCAGGCCCTGGGGGGCCATTCTGTCACTGTGACCCTTTGCAGCGCCTCTGCCCTTGTGTCCCCATCTGTAGGATGGGGATGGGCGGGCTAAGCAACTGGTTCAGGGAGTGTGTGGCCTGTGGGCGTCCCACTGCATGAGAAGCCTTGCCTGGACAGGATGGAGGGGTCCCAGTTGGCTGGGCTGCTGTCCAGATGGCCTGGTCAGCCTGAAGACCCTGCTGCCTGGTGCCCAGCCTCATGCCCACCGCACTCGTCTTCCTCTATGCCCCAGCCAGGTGACGTGGGGGTCTTGTCCACTGCTGCACCGTCTTCCTCTGCACCCCAGCCAGATGACGTGGGGGTCTTATCCCCTGCTGCACCGTCCTCTGTGCCCCAGCCAGGTGACATGGGGGTCTTGTCCCCTGCCACACTGGTCCTCCTCTGTGCCTCAGCCAGGCGACGTGGGGGTCTTGTCCCCTGCCGCACTCATCCTCTTCCGTGCCCCAGCCAGGTGACATGGGGGTCTTGTCCCCTGCCGCACCGTCCTCCTCTATGCCCCAGCTAGGTGACATGGGCTCTTGTCCCCTGCTGCACTCATCCTCCTCTGCCCTAGCCAAGTGACATGGGGTCTTGTCCCCTGCTGCATTCATCTTCCTCTGGCCTCAGCCAGGTGAGGTGGGGGTGGACAGGTGCTGGCCCACCGTCCTGCTCTGGCCCAGGTCCCTCCGGCTCGGGCCGCACCTGCTTTCTGAACACCACCCGTGCTGGGGCTCTGTGTTTCTCCCTCCCACCCTCAGTGTGTCGCAGACTTCTTGCAGCACTGGCTGTGGCTCCAGCTGGTGCCCTGTCCTGGGCCAGGTGTGCAGACTCTCCCCAGCCTCATGGAGGGTCATGTGGCAGATGTCCTCCAGGGCCCTCTAGCCCCTCACTGATGCCCTGGCCACCCGTCGCTCTTCGCTCTTCGCTGCTCTGCGGCCTGGCCCTGCCTCTTGCCTGGGCCCCCCATCTAGCCTTGGCTCTCAGCTGAACTCCCAAGGCAGTGGGCCCACAATAGCCACCGGGCTGGCCCCACGTGGGGTGACCATGCTTTCTGGGGCTGCATGGGTGTGGAAATGAGAGTGGATGGGTAGTGGTGGCCGCAGGCTCCAGGCCCAGGCAGCCATCTCTGGGGAGTGACCGCAGGCTGGGTAACTGTCACCAGAGCTGAAGTCCTGTCAATGGACCGGCAGCTGGGCCTGGCACGATCACTGGGCCTCTGTGTCCAACAGGGAGCTGCCCTAGTGGGCAGAGCTCATGGGGAGGTGGCCAAGCCAGGTGGGCGCCTGTGGGCCTGGAGGGCCAGGTGGGCAAGTGGGTTGTGGAGAAGGTCTGCAGGCAGCCCTCTGGTGGCCTGGTGGACCTCCCATCCCCAAAGGTGCACTTCGTGCGAGCTCTCTGCCCTTTGAAGGTTGACATTGAAACCTGACTGTGGAGCTGAGCTGGGCCCAGGGTGTCTGTGTTGTCTTCAGGTTATAGGAGAGCTCTGTGCCCAGGCCTGTCTGTGCCACGTTTTGGAGTGTTGACCCCTAAAGGCTGGCCCACCCTTGCCCTCTTGCCTCATTGCCCGGCTGGGCCCACCCGTGAAAAGCTGCTTTGGTGGACTAGAACAGGGAGTCCGTCTCGCCCTACTGGCCAGCAGGTGGCTGCATAGAGGAAGAGGAGGGTGGTCTGGAGGCTAGGCAGGGTGAAGAGGCCATGGACTCTGGAGTAGGGAGTATAAGCTGATTGCTGGCTACCGGGCACCCAGCCGAGGAGCAGCAGACAGCCAGTGAGCGGGGAGGGTGGGGAGGAGGGGAGCTGGCCTCTGCTGTGGGATTCCCTGGGCCCCCCGGGCCTACCTGGACGTTTGCCCAGGTGTATGTTTTTGTTTTATTTTTTCATACCAGGGATAGATAGAATCCAGGACTGCACTACCACTGAGCCACATCCCCAGCCCTTTTTATTTTTATTTTGAGACAGATCTTGCTAAGTTGCTGAGGCTGGCTTTGATCTTGCAATCCTCCTGCCTCAGCCTCCTGAATAGATGGGGTTCCAGGTGTGTGCCACCTCGCCCAGCCTCAGCTTCACTCATGAGGTCTGGGCACCTGTTCCTGGAGCTGCTTCCTCTCATTCCTGGCATGGAGCCTCCCCTGACCAGGGCCCCTGAGGCGCTCTGGCCCCAGGGGCTCCTGGGTGTTACTTCCCTCCCAAGCACTCCAGCTTGGCCTTCAGGTCCTGGCACAAGCTGGCCCATGGGAGGCTCTGAGGTGGAGACATAGACCCCCACTGTGTTCTCTGCTATGGCTAGTCCTAGGGTCCCTGTATGGGCTGGAGGTCTGCACCAGAGGGTGCACCCAGCCCATTCTCCTGCGGAGAACAGCTCTGTGAAGCACACACCCCAAGGGTGGCCTGCGGGCTGGCTGACCCGTGCAGGGTCAGCGAATAGAGGTGGCCGCCCACCTGCTGGGTGGGGAGCTCTGTAGGGCCACCAAGGGAAGGAGCTTGCAGACCTCTCTGGGCCTCAGTTTCCCTGGGTGTTAGGTGTGGGTTGGCCATAGGTGCTCCCAGGTGGCTGTGCAGTGGCCGTGCCTGGAGTGCCCTTGGCCTGGTGAGTGAGTACCATACCCATGTCCCCTGTGGGTACCTGAGTGCACTGTGGGCAAAGGTATGCTGGGTTTGGGGATCTCCTGGGAGAGAGGTGTGGAGCGCAGGCAGAGCGGGAGAGCACAAGAGTCCCTGAGCCCATGGGGTTGGAACTGTGGGTCTGGTGGCTGCGGTGCATGGCCAGGGGCCGGCCAGGGCTTGGCTGGTGCTGGGGCCAAGTTTCCTGTTTTGTGAGCCTGCAGAGCCCGCCCTTCAAACACAAACAACGAAAGAGGAAGCAATGGCCTTGCGCGTGGGGGCGTGGGGGCGTGGGGGTCACTGTGGGCCCAGGCCTGGCCCCAGGGCCCATGAGCCTGGCGGTGCTGGAGTGGTCAGTGCTCTTGTCTCTGCTTCCTGGTTGTCTGTCCCCTCTGGGTAGGGGTGTCCTATGGGGGGCCAGACCCCAAGGGGATCACAAAGGGAAGAGGGGGTAGGGATAGGGCCCTGGGACCTGTTGACCCCATCGTTCACCCTGCAGGGTAGAATAGAGCACCCTGTGCTGAAGGGGCAGGAAGGCCTGCAGAGGGGTAGAAGGGAGGGTGGGACAGCTCAGGAAAGGCTGCAGGCCACACCAGGAGATTCCTAGAAATGCCATGGGGGAGGGGCAATTGGCAGTGAGTGGCTGGCCCCTTCCCTGGAGCACAGGCCAGGCCCAGGGCCAGTGCCAGCCTTCGGGCCCTCCTGCAACAGTAGCGGGACTACTGCCCGTGGCCTGGGGCTGCCACAGGGACAGCGACACAGCTCTGCCTGCCTGGCAGTCCCCACAAGGAGGCTCCCCCAGCCCAACGCTGGGCCCCAGGCGGTTGGGTTGGCGGAAGGCCCTGTCTCCTGGGAGCAGCCGCCCACACCCTCCTAATGGGCAGCCTTGGTCTTCCTGCCTCAGGATGAGCTTTTCTTGAACCCTGAGGAGCAGTGTCCTGGAGGGCTGGGCTCTGGGCCTGGGGTGCTGGGTTTGGGTCAACAGGCCTCCCAGGTGGGCCCAGCCCTACTCCCACCTACAGGTTGTCAGGATCAGGAGGGCCTGGGTCTGGGACGAGGGGTGGCCGCTCAGTGTCCTGTGGTATGTGCAGTGAGGCTGGAGGGATGCCCTTGAGGCGTGCACAGCCTGCTGTCCTCTGTCTGTGTTCCCTCACCCCCATCTGGCTCCCTCTCCTTGTCCTGTCCTGCCAGGAGCCTGCCACCTTTCTTGCTTGGGTGGGCCTGTCTAGGCTGCAGGGCACTGTTCTGGAACCCCAGACATGGCACTGTGTGCTACGTGGGGGTCTGGGCAGAAGCCTCCTCCAGAGCGTGTTGGCCTCAGATGTCCCTTCACGGGCTGAGTGGACCACCCTTGTGCCACCTGTAGGTGGGAAGGTGGGTGTGTAGGGGACAGGAGCCCCCAGCCTGTGGGTCTCGGCACAGAGGTGGCAGGTGGGTACGACTTGGCCAGGTGGTGGGTGGTGCCCTGTTGGTGGGCTGCGGGTCCCCACGTAAGAGGGTGGCCAGCGACAGGCAGATATTAGGCTGCCAGGATGGGGAAGATGAGAAGCCAGGTGGCAAGTGTGGGGCCGGGGCTGCCTGACCAGCGCAGAAGCTATGGCCACTGCTGAGTGGGGCAATCCAGGGACATGGGCCAGCTGTGTAGTGTAGTGGTCCAGCAGGCCCCCTTTTCTGCCAGTGCCCTGGAGGATGTGGGGTCTGGGACAATGACCAGGTGGGTGGGACCAGGTGTGGGTGCAGCAGCAGCTCAGCAGGGCGGGCTGATGGCCATGTGATACACCAGGGGCACAAGAGCCATTCCAGGGGCTGCTCCGGGGTGAACCCAGTGCTCCAGCTGAGAGTCGGCAGTGGTGCCGTTTCTGCCAGAGTGTGCATTGTCCCTGGGCCTGCTTGTGGTGGGACCAGAGACCTGTGAGGAGCTCAGATTGTGCCCCAGCAGGACCTTTCTGTGTCTGAGCCTCAGTTTCCCTAGGGAGCTGGTGAACATATGACCTCTGCCTTCCAGATGGGCTTTCTGGGAGGAAGGGACAACCTCTCAGGCTGGAGAAAGGTTCAGACAGGCTCCGCAGAACATCAGACTTCTACTGGGCAGGGAATGGACTCCTGTCCCTGACCAAGCTGGCCGTTAGTGCCTTCTTTAGCGGGGCTCTGCCTCGACAGAGGCCTAGCACACTGCGCCTTGGAGATGACCTGTGCTGCCCGCTGCCCACCCGGCAGGCGGTGAGGGCTGGACCGCATGCAGCCTCCATGGGCTGCTGTCAGCAGGGCCGTCTGCTCAATGTGCTGGAGAAGGTAAATGGGCGCCCGGCAGCTGTCGCGTGCAATGGATGTGTCGGCGGCAGGGGACCGTGCGGTTGCCACTGTCAGCTGGCACCCGCTCCCCAGGCCTGCTGGGGCTCACTTTGCTGTGGAGAAGCAGCTCGGTGCCGCCTGGCACCCTGCCAGCCGCCGCCTGCCACTGCACCACGGCAAAGTGTTTATCCAGCAGTTTCCTGATAATGGGGGACTTTTAGAGAATGTTCATGGAGCTCAGGACATGGCTGCCTGGCCAGTGGAGGCGCTGATGGTTCCAGTGGCTCAGGAGGGCTCTAGTGGGGTTGGGGATCAGGCGACCACAGAAAGTTTCTGCAAGCATGCTTTCTGGGGTTCCCTGACCTCTGGTGTGGTGCAGGACCCATGGCCCAGCTCATCCCCAAGCACTGACAGTGGTACCTGGGCTGTGGGAGGTCTGCTGGGGAGGGGCCCTGGGCACAGGAGCCTGGTGAACCCTGCCTGTCTCACACCCACCCTGCACATCTTGAACTTGTGCCTGGAGCCCTCGGCTGTACGTGGCCAGGGGTTATGGACTTCAGCTGGCTACACCACCCCCTCCCTGGGGATCACAAGGCCAGGTCTTGGCAGGGTGGGTTTGGCGTGCGCCCCTCTCCACCTTGGCTCTCTTGCCCCATGGTGAGATCTAGGGAATCCTGGAGGTGGGTCCAGCCCTGGCCACTGCCTCTGTCTCCTTGCGGTAGGTAGGCGTGGGGTCCCAACTGGGCTTGCCCATGTGACATGCCCTAGGGGCATGGATCTTGCTGAGAGCTGGCAGGTCCCGGCTGGGCATGGGGGTGTGGTGTGGAGGTGGGAGGATCCGAGGCCTAGGGACTCTGTCTCAGGGCGAGAGCCTGAGGGGCAGACTTGCCCCCCAGACAGCGGCTGGCTGCAGGCCTCCCCTGCTGTGCTCACATTGGGGCACTCAGCAGCCAGAAAGAGGCATGGAGCCCACGAAGGACCAGGGGTGCAGGACAAATTCCCCACACTGAGGACGAGAGTGGGGCTTGCAAGGCTGGTGGAGAGAGGCCTGTGGCTGGCACGCTGTTCTTCCCCAGTGACCCCAGTGGGCAAGTGCTGCCCCACAGGCACCCTGTTCATGAGGAACCGGGGCAGCCGCCTCCCCACTTGTCCATCTTGGGTCACCCAGCCCTGGGGGTGGGCCTGAGCCCTGCCTGAGCTGGCCGCCCGCCTAGCCTCCTGTCTAGGCTGAACTCATTAATATGCAGGCCACAGCCCAGGCTGCAGCTGGCTCACCAGTACCCCCAGTGACCACCTGCTGGACCTTGAAGATGGGATGAAGAAATAGGTCTGCATGTCTTGGAGTCTTGGCCCCAGGGCCCCGCCCCTCCTTAGAGGGCTCAGTGTACTGGGCTGCTGCAAGCAGAGGCCTGGTATGGTCCCTCTACTCACACGGGTCTCCTGGGAATTCTTGGCCTGGGGTCTTTGAAGGCTGGTAGGGGGAGGACATTGGGTCCTTACTGAGAGCTCCTGGGGCCTGGACGCCCACCCTGCCCCTGCACCGCTAGGTCCAGCTCCCAGAACCTGCTTGGCCTGGGGTGCTTAGTGGCCCTAGGGGGCTGGGATTGTATAGTAAGACTGGCTAGGGTGGGTGGACTGAGCGGGGTATGACGCTGGGGGCCATGCTGGGCATGGTGGGGTGGCGGTGGTGCTGGATCAAGATGGATTTCCGGGGCGAGCAGGCGCGTCGCTCATCAGCCTCCCCACTCTGTTAGCGTCCTGGGGAGCGGCAGCTGGTGAGATGGGAGGCACTCCATCAGGGGCCGACAGCTCCAGACTGGCGCTAGCGGGTGGGCACACAGGGGCTGTGGGATGGGACGGGATGGGGTGGGTGTGCAGCCCCCCAGCCGGCTCTGCCACTCTCACGCAGCCTCTGCCGCCTGCTGTAGTTCCCAGGCCAAGGCCATGAGGAGGGGTCGCCCCGGAGGTCCGCTCATGGCGGCCTGTGCAGCAGGATGCCTGCAGTGGTGGAGGCCAGCTGCTTGGGTGTTAGACCCCCTCCTCCAGGGTTGGCACTGCCATGGGAACCAGGGACGGGGTGTTGGAGCTGGTTGGCAGGTGACCCTGTATGAGCATCACAAGGAGGGCAGCTTCCTGCTCTGCCATCTCCTGGCACCTGTCAGTGCTGAGGTCCTTCCTGCACCTTTGTAAGGAAAAGGGTCCCTACCGGTACTGGTGCCAGGTTCTGAGACTGAACGTGTGGCCTGAGAGAAGCTCTGGACACCCCCATGACTCAGGCTGTAGTGGGCGTCAGGCTGTGCAAGAAGAGCCTGGGCCTTTGGGAGCTGCTCTTAGTGCTTGGTTGCAGTGGTTTGGGTAGTGGGGGTTGCGGGGGAAGCTGGAGCCAGGGGTGCACTGCCCAGTCAGAAGGACTTCCTGCTCCCTGCACCCTGGGAGGTAGGTGGGGGTAGGCTTGTGTGCAGGGAGGAGTGGCCCTGGAGAACAGTGCCCCTACCTGGAACACCCAGGTGTAGGGTGGTGGGTTAGAGAAGGCAGGCTGGCCAGGACCCCCTGGGCTGTGGGGAGAGGGGCAGCCTGTGTTGCCTGGCCCACTGTGACCCATATGGCCTGGAAGACAGTTCCCATGGGCTGGTGTCCAAGCTCCCTTGGGGTGCCTGGCCATAGCAACTGCTGCGTGACAGGGTCTTGAGCACCTAGACCTCACCCTGTTGGATCCGGTGGCAGGTGGCCTGGTGACAGCTGTTATTTGTCCCCTGTATCCCTCCAGGTACCCTCTCCAGAACTCAGTGTGACAGGAGGACCCAGCCCCAGAGCTCAGGGTCCCCAGCCCTGTGGGCTGGTACCTCCCACCCTCTCCTCAGTGTCCCTGCAGATGAAGAGTCGCCTAATTAGTGAGCTCCCTGTTGCTGATCAGACTCCTTGCTTGGCAAAATGTAAATGAAACATTTTTTCCGGGTGTCAGTATGAAAAATGACAGTCGCTCTGAGACCACAGAGTACATCTGCTCTGATTCCTATGTGTGGCCTGTTTCCGGCTGATGTTGCAAAACTTGAGGGAGAGTGTTCCTGTGTACCTGGGTCACCCAGGTGGTGTCCAGCTGTTTGCACCTCCAGGGTCTGGATCCACAGGCAGTGCCATCCCTCTGGCCAACCCTGGCATGGTGCAGACACCTCAACTAGCTCGGGCTGTGGTGGGCCGTCCACCCCATGCCACTGCCACCTGGCAGACCTGGGCCCTTCAGGTGCAGCAAGCCTGCCTTCCCACTGACCTGGTGCTGCCGCCCTGGCCACTGGGACAGACCTGTGGGGAGGGTCTGACAGCCCCTCATGGCCCTCTCCTCAGGGGAGTACATCAAGACCTGGCGGCCACGCTACTTCCTCCTCAAGAATGACGGCACCTTCATTGGCTACAAGGAGCGGCCCCAGGATGTTGACCAGCGCGAGTCCCCCCTCAATAACTTCTCCGTGGCACGTAAGTGTCCCCTGGCCACCCTGAGTTGGAATGAGTGGCTGAGCAGGGCTGGAGCACTCTGCCTACCAGGCACATCCTACTGAGGTCCACTTTCTGTCCTTGGGAGCAGGTGGCAGAGCTGGCTCTGGTCACTCCCTCTAGGACTGCTAAGCAGCCAGTGCTGACAGGCCCTGGGGTGACCAGACTGAGTGCAAACCCAGGTGCTCTTGCTTTCTTGCTTGGAAGGCTAGGGGTCTGAGTGGACAGTGCTGGGCCTTGGGGGAGACAGGCTGACTGGGTCCTCCTGTCCCCAGGCCCTATGGGGCCTTTGTTCCTTATTAGCTGATGGGAGGGTGGCGTCTACCCCGCTCCTGATGTCTTTGTGGCTATCTGCTGGGAGTATCCTGTGAAACCCAGCCCACATGAGCCTGGGTGGCTGGGGTGCTGGGCAGACGAGCCTCGTTGTGTGCGGGTGTGGCTATGTGGGTAATGAAGGATCAGCTATGGGGTCTCAGGCTGCAGTTTGGGGTGCACAATGGTGTGCCCACCGGTCCTGGGTTCTATCCTGCACAACTTCTTCACATGCTCCCACCCCTCTCCGTAGCTCTGTTGTCCCTGCCTGGGATCCTGGGGGCCTCTAGCTCTCCCGACCTTCCTGGCTCCTGGGCTCTGGTCTGGGGCCTTGGAGAAGTTGTAGCCATGCCCAGATTGATGGGGAGGGACCCCCAGCCTCAGTGCCTGCAAGTAGAAAGAGGAGTGGGCTTGGTCCTAGCACCCTGGCTGTGCCATCGCCAACCCCCTCCCCAGGTGAATCTGGCCCTATGCTGGGAGGCAGAGGACAGGGTCAGCAGCCTAACCCTCAGATGAGGCGCCTGGTGCAGGGGAGCAGCCTGCCCAGGATCCGGTTCCTCTGACTTTCTTCTTCCTGGCTCCTCTAGCTGCTGGCCCAGCCGTTGCAGGGACTTCCATATTCGGGGAGACCCTGGGGCATCAAAACAGGCTCTCCATAGTGCCCCCTCGTTTGGGACTGGGCCTTCAGGGCTGGGGACGCAGCTGTGTGCCCACAGTACCCAAAGCAGGGCCTTGCTGTTGGGGAGGCAGCCCTGGAGGAGTCACGTGGTGTGGGCATGAGCCAGACGGGCCTGCAAACAAGGCCACCTATATTTGGCAAGAAGCGGAGCACAGGGTGGGGGTGGCTGTGCTGCAGCCTCTGCCCAGGGGCTTTTCTTGGGATGGGTTCTGGTATAAGGGGGACAAGGCCCAGCTCTGGGTGTGGCCTTCCACATGGCAGCCCCTGACCGGCTGTGTGCTGGGACAAGGCCCAGGCAGGTTCTGCACGTGTTGACACAGGTCCTTACCCAAGCCTGGGCCCCAAGCCCCTTCCTGGCCCCCAGGCCTGGCAGGCCGCCCTTGCTCACTTGGTGGAGCAGGCCAGTCCCTCGAATTGCCAGAGCCCAGCTGCTGGAATGTGTGAGGCCCTGGGCTGGCCTCTCAGAGTCCTGCTGAGAAGCCTTCACACCCCTCTTCCAACCGCTGCAGGGTGTGTGTTGCAGGTGGGCACCTTACCAGGGGCTCCAGCTGTGATTGGGAAATAGCAAGACACTTCTGCCCCAAGTGGGAAGGGCCTGGTCCCAGGCCCCTTCCTGGACCTCTAAACCCATCTGCAGGGGCCTGGCTGTAGCGCAGGGGTGGGGGGTGTTACTGCGGGAGGGGTGATGGTGTGGGACTGCCACCTCCTGGGAGGAAGGAGAGGGGAGGGGATGGGATGAGCCTCTGGGACAGGAAAGTCGCCTCCGAGGGCCTTGGCCTAGTGCCTATGGCAGCACTGTAGGGTGGGTCCTCAATGCAGATACCCCTGGCCCCATCCAGAGTGCCAGCTGATGAAGACAGAGCGGCCCAGGCCCAACACCTTCATCATCCGCTGCCTGCAGTGGACCACAGTCATTGAGCGCACCTTCCATGTGGAGACGCCTGAGGAGCGGTGCGTGGGGCAATGCCAGGGTTTGGCAGATGGCCCTCCTGACTCCCATGCTGCAGGCCCTCCTCAGTACCCATGTTGGAAACTAGCCCAGGCCTGTGGGATGTGGGTGGGGAAACTGAGGCTGGGCAGGGAATGCTGTCCTGCAGAGGCTGGACCTGTATCCCTAAGTGTGTGCAGCCCAGGTTCTAAGGGCCCCTGCACTAGCAGGCCAGGCTGATGTGAGTAATGCATGGTAGCTCCTCTGCTGGGGCCCAGAGCCTCACCTGACCCCTTGCAGGGAGGAGTGGACGACTGCCATCCAGACCGTGGCCGATGGACTCAAGAGGCAGGAAGAAGAGATGATGGACTTCCGGTCAGGCTCACCCAGTGATAACTCTGGAGCCGAGGAGATGGAGGTGTCCCTGGCCAAGCCCAAGCACCGTGTGGTAAGGCCCGGGGTCCCTGCCCAGCTTCCTGGGTGGGCAGCCTTGTTCCCTCCCTGGACAGCCCCTTGTGTCGGAAGTGAAGCTGGGACACTGGGGTCTTCCGTAGTGCTGGGTTGGGCCATGCTGCCCATGTTCTGCTGTGAGGATGGGGCCCTGCTTTGCACCCAGCCTCCCTGTCTGCTGTGGGGTGCTTCTGCCCCATGGGTGTGAGGGGGTAGGCAGGGCAGTGAGCAGGCTCTACCCACTGCCACAGACCATGAATGAGTTTGAGTACCTGAAGCTGCTGGGCAAGGGCACCTTTGGGAAGGTGATTCTGGTGAAAGAGAAGGCCACAGGCCGCTACTACGCCATGAAGATCCTGAAGAAGGAGGTCATCGTGGCCAAGGTGCGGCCTGGGAAGCAGACGGGGTGGGGACGGGGCAGGGCTTGGGGTGGGTGCTCAACTGCCATGCCTTCCAGGATGAGGTGGCCCACACGCTCACCGAGAACCGTGTCCTGCAGAACTCCAGGCACCCCTTCCTCACAGTGAGTGGGTGCGGTTCCACCTAGCAGGAGGGGTGGGCAGCAGGTACCCAGGGGATGCTTCCCTGTGCCGTGGAGGGCTGGGTGTGAGGACACTTGGTGTGGGACTGGCGTGGTGTTTGATGGCTGCATATGGGGCAGGCAGAGCAGCCAGCCTTGGTCTTCCACTCTGCAGAGGCCCTGGTGACCTGGAACCCACACCTGCCCCTCTGTCGACCAGTCTTCCAGCCTCTGCTGAGGCGCAGGCAGGTGGATCCTGCCCTGGGTGACCCAGAGTGGTCCATGTCCTGTTTCTAAGGATGGGGCTGAGCTCAGCCCTTGACTAGGTTCAGGGTCTGCATTTGGGGGTTGCTGGCCATCGGTGGGCTTCCTTTTGGCCGAGGCTGCTCTGGTCTAGAATGGGAGGGCAGCCCTGGCAGCTTGGAGCCTAGGGCCAGAAATCCTAAGCCAGTGCTCAGCTTCTTATCCAAGTGCAGTGGCTGCAGAACCTGGCACACAGGCCACTTAATGTAACTGTACCTGCACTGGCACCCAGGCCCCACGTGGCTGTCTTTGCACCTGGCCTGGGTGCCACGTGGCTGCAGCTGTGCTCTGTTGCAGGCGTTGAAGTACTCCTTCCAGACCCATGACCGCCTCTGCTTTGTCATGGAGTATGCCAACGGGGGCGAGGTAGGGCGAGCGACGAGGGCCTTGCTGCTGGGCCCAGCTTCACACGGGGCAGCTTCACGGGGAGCCTTGCTGCTGGGCCCAGCTTCATGGGTGGCGCCGGTCCCCAGGGTGACTCAGAACTCCTATCCCTGGTGTGGGACTGTACTGCCTGCTGGGTGGTGTAGTATCCATGGCAAGTGGCCACCTGCCCGGAGGTGGCCTGTTCCCCTGCCTAGGGATCTCTAGGCCCCTGCTCGCCCTCGGCCCCGCGGGTGACCCCGCTTGCCCTCGGCCCCACGGGTGGCCTCTGCTCATGCGCCCCTCCCGCAGCTCTTCTTCCACCTGTCTCGCGAGCGCGTGTTCTCCGAGGACCGGGCTCGTTTCTATGGCGCTGAGATCGTGTCAGCCCTGGACTACCTGCACTCCGAGAAGAATGTGGTGTACCGGGACCTCAAGGTGTGTCCCGGCTTGAGGGAAGGGGGCCCTGGGCTTGGCCACGCTGACCCAAGGCCTCTCTGCAGCTGGAGAACCTCATGCTGGACAAGGACGGGCACATCAAAATCACAGACTTTGGGCTGTGCAAGGAGGGCATCAAGGACGGTGCCACCATGAAGACCTTCTGTGGCACACCTGAGTACCTGGCCCCTGAGGTGTGTCCCCCCAGGTCCTCTTCCCCTGTGTCCTGGGCAGGTGGTGCTGTGCTGCTAGGCTCCCCACCCTCTGGACCCTCTTCTACCCATGTCCTGCACACTGACACTGAGCCCCTGTTCAGGTGCTGGAGGACAATGACTATGGCCGGGCCGTGGACTGGTGGGGGCTGGGCGTGGTCATGTATGAGATGCTGTGTGGCCGCCTGCCCTTCTACAACCAGGACCACGAGAAGCTATTCGAGCTCATCCTGATGGAGGAGATCCGCTTCCCGCGCACGCTGGGCCCTGAGGCCAAGTCCCTGCTCTCGGGGCTGCTCAAGAAAGACCCCAAGCAGAGGTAGGGGCCCTGGCCTGACTGCAGGCTGTGCTGGGGCTGGATGGACAGTCCCTGCTCAGGAGGACCCCAGCGGGCATGCCCTGAGCCTCTGGCCTGTCCCCTGCAGGCTCGGCGGGGGCTCCGAAGATGCCAAGGAAATCATGCAGCACCGCTTCTTCTCCAGCATCGTGTGGCAGGACGTGTATGAGAAGAAGGTGTGCGGCTGAGCATTGCACTGCACCCCCAGCCCACGCAGGCCCCTGCACACCTCCCCACGCATCACCCACACGCCTCCGTGCACGCATAGCCCCCTTCACTCACACGGCGGGGCCACACACACCTCCCCACGCATCACCCACACGCCTTTGCACAAGCCCAGTGGGGGTCGGCGTGCGTCCCCACACACCTCGCCTCAGGGCCTGCATGACGAGACTCCTCCTCCCAGAGGAACTGCGTGCATCCTGTGCATGTGCTCTGTCTGGTGCCAGTGCCAGGTCCTCTTCTGCAGGGGTGGAGGCTGGCTGAAGGTGGCACCCATGCTAAGGAGAGCTGTGCCTCCCTGGGTGTGTAGGGGTAGCACCTGCTTTTGCAGCAGTGTGGAGTCCCAGGGAGGGAGGTGGTTTCCTTCTGCACCCATTCCCATGGTGTGGTGGCACCCTCCCCTGAATGCCCATCATAGGCCACCCTGCTGCACGGGTACCCTTCTGGCCTTGCTTTCCAAAAGTGTGAGGGGCTCAGATAGTGTTTCCCTCCAGCGCAGCCCTGACAGAGACCCCACGACAGCTCCAGGGGTAGCACTGGCCCCCAGGCGGCTTGAGGGTCTGTTGGCCCTCTTGTACCTGTCACTGCATGTGGCCGTGCTCCCATGCAGGGCTGTGGCAGGCAGGTTCACCCCATGCCATCACTCGTGCCCCTGGTTCTAGGCAGCTCTCTATCCTTCCCTCCCCACTCAAGTCAGATGATAGCCAGGGCCCTGCTGCTGAGGGCAAGGAGGGTCTGTGGAGGGGGCTGAGCTGTGGCCCCTCTGCACACCCTTCTCAGGATGTCAGTGCTGCCTGGTGATGGCCCATGGAGGGCTCCAGTGCCACGAGGGTCCAGCACCCCCTGAGTGGGGGTTTGCTGGGGAGTAGAGGGAGGCCTGTAACTGGTATCCTTCCTGTCCCCCACTGCAGCTCATCCCACCCTTCAAGCCCCAGGTCACATCAGAGACAGACACCAGGTATTTTGATGAGGAGTTCACAGCCCAGATGATCACCATCACACCACCTGACCAAGGTGAGGGAGGTCTGTCCTGTGCACACCGTCCCCCACCCCCTTTGCTCCTGCTCCTGCCTGAGGAGCAGTATCTGGCAGTGACCAGGGTAGGCTCATGGCTGTCCAGGTATGGCCCGCTATGCCCCGGGTGGGTGGCTGCTCCCACTGAGTCGGCTGTCTCCTGTGGCCCTGCAGATGACAACATGGAGTGCGTGGACAGTGAGCGCAGGCCACACTTCCCCCAGTTCTCCTACTCGGCCAGTGGCACAGCCTGAAGGCCACCTGGCAGGGGCCTCAGCAGCCAGTGCTGAGCCATGGTGCAGAAGCCTCCAGGGGCCGGGAGGATGCTCCTGCTGTGCACAGCGTCTGCCTCCCAGCCAGCTCAAAAGAAAGTTGTCCTGCGGTTTTTCTTAATTTATTTCATCCAGTTTGTTCTCCAGATGTGGCCTTGGCCCTCAGCACAGTTAGATTACCTAGGAAAACGCTAAGGACTTCTGCAGCCACTTGCACTGTGGGGCCTGTGGGGATGGCCACTGCCCTGTCGGCCGTCCATCTTGACTGTCACCTGCCTTTAACGCCCAGATCTCTGCCCCAGCCTGGGGGCCCCCCGGGAGCAACTTCACTCCCATGGCAGCCGCCTCGCCTTGGAGGAGGTCCTTGGAGCTGCCCCCCACCCTCCCCCGTGTGGAGCCTGGGGTGGGGGTGGGCCTGTTGGGACAGGAACAAGTCTAAGGCACTTGGGGCGGGGGGCCAATCCTAATGGCAGGAAAGCTCTCTCCCCTTGCATCCCACCAAAGGCGTCCACCTCATGACCTCTTAGCACTTGTCCCCTCAGATGCTTTCCTTCCAGCCGTCTCCCTGGCCAGACGGCCGCCCTGCTGCTGCACCACACCGTTTTTTACGACATTCAACTTAAGCATTTTTACTATTATAAAACTTTCCCTCCAAACTCTTCAATAAAAATTGCTTTTCAAGATAGTGGTTGGCTCTGCTGGGTGGAGGGTGGAAGAGCTTGCAGCCTGGGGGAAACCTGGTGCCCCATGTTCAGAGCAGGAGTCCTGCACCCCAGTGGGTTTAGGGGTGCAAAGGCATAGCTGGAGTCATGTGGGAATCCAGCAGTTCTGGGCCCAGTGTCTCTGTCCTGAGGCTCTGGGGTGGGCTCCAAGGGAAGAAAGGAGTCACTGGGTGCCAGAGGTGGGTCGTCCAGGGGTCCCTGTTTTCCTGGACCCAATCCTCTTATCCCCAAAAGCAGGCTGTCTAGGCTGCCTGCCAGCCCCAGCTGCTGTCTGCTGGGGCAGAGCAGTTAGAGGTGACCACCTGGGACACAGTGCTAGAAGCCCCCAGGGAGCGTCCTTCTCCAGGCCAAACAGGAAGTCTGGCATAGAGCCAGGGGAGGGGCATGTGTAGGGGCCAAGGTCCCCCAGGGCACTAGGAACCAGCTGAGTCCAAGCAGCTGGAACATGCTGCTGGCGCCACCTGGTGGCCACCTGGTGGGACTGTTCCCTGGACAAGGAGAGGAGTGGCTGTCAGGGCTAGGCAGGGGCCCCTAGGAGCTCCAGAGCCTCAGCATCCTCACCTCTGATGGGTCAGATTCCCTGCAGACGTGGACATGCACAGAGCTGGTGGGCTTTCAGGGATGGCAGATGGCGCCTCTCCAAGGTGGGCCAACTGTCCCATTTCCACTTGGGGTGGAGGTGACGATTTGGACTGGAAAGCCAGATGCAGCCACATCCAGAGAAGCCCATGTTCTCTGGGTGGACCCTGGTGGTTCTCACAGGCAGTGTTACAAGCCACACCACTAAGGACTCAGCTACTTTGAAACACACAGTTATATACTGAAGGATGCCAAGGTAGAGCCCCCCCGACCCTACCCCATTGCATATCTACAAAACATGAGCATCAAAGACACCAGAAACTACAGCCAGCTTTGTATCACCTTCAAACTGAGAAAAACAGTACAACTGTAGCTGATGTGGCGTGGAAAGGGAGGCACAGCTGAAGTCAGCCAGGCAGGGGCCATGAGCTGCTGCTTTCCACAAAAGCCCTTGGGGACACTGCTAGAGTCTAGATAGGTCTCAGTCATGGCACTAACATAGACACGGCCCTGGATTTTGTCCCTTAGGGCTTTGAAGGGATGGAGACCCTCGGAGCCCACACAACTGTTCCTGCCACCCCATCAGATGGTCTGTGGCAGGAGGCAGCATCCCTGGGGGCAAGTGGAGGTGTACCAGGAGCTGGGCACTTGGGGAAACTCCTGGAAGGCACAGGTGCCCTCACAAGGGGCAGCCCAGGCCTGGTGTGCAAGCAGAGCAAATGGGCAAAGGGCTGGTGGCCACAGAGGAGCCTGGTGTATGGAGAGGGTCAGCTAGAGTGGTCAGACGCTGCCAGGAGGAGGACTCTCTGCTGGGTTCCAGGGACTCAGTCCAAGGCAGGGTCAGAAGGGACAGGAAGGTAACAGCAGGAGTGGCTTCAGCACTTGGGACTTCCACGTGTCAGCAGGTGTGGCTAAGACTCTGCCTGCCCAGGTGCCAGGATGCACTGGGTGTGTTGGGTGGATGCCCGTGGCATGGAATGCCTGCCCAAAGGCACGTCTCGTCCCACCTTTGGCTTCTAATACTTTCTTCACACCTCAAGGGATTTTTCTCTTAGACCATCAGTACAGTTTTGCAGGGCAGGAAAGCTCCTGGAATTGAACCCGGAGCCTCACACATGCTGGGCAAGCTGTCCACCACTGAGCTACACCCCCAGCCCTTTTAACTTTGAGGCAGGGTCTCACTAAGACTCATGCTCCTCCTACCTCAGCCTCCTGAGTAGCTGGGATTACAGGTGTGTGCAACTGCCCCAGGCTCGGGCTCTGCTTTCGTCTTAGAGCACAACAGCAACAGGCCCAATATCTCTGCCTGTTAGTTGAGCTTCTTGTTTAGACGTTTGACGTGACGGTCATGGGTAAGCGTACACACACCACCTTCCACCTCTACCACTGTTCTGCCTTCTTCTGGGCTATTCCTTTATGCTATGTTCTTTCCTTTACCAGCACATCTGTTTGGTCTTCGCCAGCTTCGCAGCAATGCCATC
Source organism: Aplodontia rufa (assembly GCA_004027875.1). Classification (NCBI taxonomy): domain Eukaryota; kingdom Metazoa; phylum Chordata; class Mammalia; order Rodentia; family Aplodontiidae; genus Aplodontia; species Aplodontia rufa. Next base: position 36,555 of record PVKS010006044.1, read on the forward strand.
GCTCACTCCAGGGCATGGATCTGCCCAATCTTGAGTGAGCGCGGCTCCCAGCTGGCTGCTGGGGCAAGGGTGTGGGTCTCACTGCTAAGAGTCTCCACGTGCTCCTGGGCCACAGTCCACAGGAACCCTCAAACAGGACGCTTTCACTCCTTGCTTGGCCTCAGTATTATTGTCATAAATGTTATTTCCAACTGATCATATACTCCCAAAACATTATTATTTAAGCTTTGAACAAATGTTTTTTTAAGAAAAATCTTTTTATTGTGCCAAAATAAATATACAAACTTCATCATCTTAACCATGAACTGTTAGTGGCATTAAGGACAGTCCTGGTGTTACGCAGCCACTGCCGTCTCCAGGCTTTTGTCTCCACCAACAGAAACCTGCACCTCAAGCAGCAGCCCCTCGCTGCCTCGTGTCCCCTGCAAGCTGCTTCTGCTGCCTAAAGTGTGTGTCCTTCTGCTGGCTTGAGCTCAGCGTGGTCTCTTTTGCCTTCACCTCTGTGGCAGTGCTGTTAGAACTGCTACCTGACAGGTGTGTGGCCCGTCTGTGATTTGCATCTCCCCGATCAGTGGAGCTGCCCCTCTGCGTGCACTCCCTGGCCATCTGTATCTCTTCTCCAGGGAAATCTGGGTTAAGTTCTTTGCCCACCTTTGTTTGTTTTCTGTTTCTGTTTTGTTTTTTTAAGAGAGAGAGAGAGAGAATCAATTTTATTTATTTTTTTCCTCTGGCCTTGGTTTCTCCGACACCTAGTCGTGTATGTGGTGCTAGGGTTCACACACCAGGCAAGCACTCCAAGCACTGAGCCACCACTCCAGCCCCACCAGTTGTCTTTTAAAGAGACTCCAAAATGACAAGAAAGCGTCTCTTGCATTTACCCACACCTGACCTTTCAGGCTTTTTGTTCATCCGCACAGATCTAGTTTCCTGCGGGTTTAATTTCCTTCTGCCTAAAAAGCTTCTTTGGCATTTCTTGTAATTCTTTCATCACTTGCCTGTCAGAAAGAATTTCACTTTCGTTTATGTCCAATATTTCCAGTGAGTTTGACCATTTCTGTTGTTACCATCACAACCACAGTCTGGGTAAGTTATACGAAGGTTCATTTGGGCTCATGGTCCTGTTCCCAGGCCAAGCAGCCCTGCGTGGGGTGGCACAAGAAGCCTGAGACCTGCCCAAGCATCTCTGTGGCTCATGGTGGGGTCCAAGCTCACCACGGGTCCCAGCAGTCTCCACTGCTCAGAGCTGTCAGACGGCGCCCGCTGTCTGCTGCTGTCCTTATCCTTGTCCTCCAGGCGTAAAGCATCTTTTTCCTCTGGCTGCTCTTACGATCTTCCTTTCTCTTCAGTTTCAACGTGTCTTCCTCCAGTCTTCGTGTTTCTCTGCTGAGACCCGTGGGTGCATGGAGCCTCGGGATCACTGGGCTTATAATCCAAGGGGACTTCTGCAGCCGCCTGTTCTTCCTCCGGCTGTGCACCCCTCCCCCAGCCCTGGGCGGCCTCTCCTCCTGACCTGCTGTTCTGCTGCTGGCTTCGGCTCTGATCCTCCCTTCTGCGGTGCCCCTTGCTTTTCCGCTCCCCTCGCCCAGTGTTTCCACCTCCAGGCAGTCGGGGCGTCCTCGTCTTCAGTTCCTTCGCTCAGCTGCTCCAGTTTCTTCTAGCCTTTTGCTTTCTTTCTTTTTTTTCTCTTTGGTACCAGGGATTGAACCCTGAGCCACACCCCCAGCCCTTTTTTTAATGCTTGTTTTGAGTCAGGGTCTCACTAAGTTGCTTAAGACCTCATAAGCTGCCGAGGCTGGCTCTGAACCTGAGATCCTGCTGCCTCAGCCTCCCGTCACCCACCATGCCTGGCTTCCTGTGTCCTTTCTAAACCTGAAGAATGAACTGGTAGCACACTGATATCCACACTGCAGTGGACTCGGTCTGTGCCCACTGCTGGGCGACCTTCTCCCTAGACTCTGCTGAGACCCGCGGTGAGCTTGGACCCCATCGTGAGCCACAGAGGTGCTGTCTTCCTGATCCTTTGCACATTTGATTTCGTTGGACACCAGGTGTCACCAACTTTATCAGCTCATTGTTGCTCTGGAATGAAAACCTTTTTACTCTGGAGTTCTGTCCCAGGATGCTACTGAAGAACTGGCCATGGTCTGGCGTGTGAGGCTCGGCCTCAAGGGTCAGGAAGTGACTAGTCAGTGTGCACCAGGGTGAACGTGAAGGTGGCCTTACGACCTTGAGCTGATGCCCAGCTGAGGACCTGGCCATGTCCCGAGAGGGATGAGGCGTCCCTTTCTCTTCCCATCAATCTTCTTGCATGTACAAGAAGGGCCTTGAGAGATGCTCTGTGGCATTTCCACCTCAACACGCAAACTCCCGCATCCCTGAGTCATCGTTGACCATCTCAATGCACAGCTGTCGAGCCTTCCAAGCCCCAGCTACAGCTGGGCTCTTCCTGAGGTGAAGCAAGTGCCCCTGGGCTCTCTGCTAGCTCCCTTCTCTTTGGGCTCACTCTCCTGCACTGGAGGCTGTCCCATGTCTGGACACCTGGTCTTCTTTGTTCTGGGTGCTGTCTGAAGGCCGGTCCCTGTGGCTCCGCGGGAGCTGGACACTGACACTCACGACAGCTACATATGCTGCACTGGCAGGTGCTGCTTCAGGCAGGGTCCTGGCCCCTGCAGATCCCACCCCGGGGTGGGAAGAGTTAACACAGGTGCCCAGTGGAGAACTGGGGAGGGTGAGGTGAACGGAACAGCGCTGTGTGCAGGGACAGTAGGTGCTTCTCTGAGCTCAAACCTGACAGAAATGAGCGAGCCTTGCAGACATCCAGAGCAAGAGCCCCAGGCAGAGGAAGAGGGGTCGCCAAGGAAACATGCCAGCACCTGCAGGGCTGGGCTGAGCGAGTCCAAGGGCCGGCCGGCAGGAGGGGACATGGCCAGTGGAGGGCTGGGGCTGACCAGCCATCCTGACCAGCAACGGAGCAGACGAGCTGCCATGGGCATTCTCACAGTACACGGGTGGGCAGGCTGGAGGATGCCCCGAGCGGGGCAGTGAAGCCAGGTGAGGGCCTTGCTGGCAAGTCACGGGACAGGAGGTTAGAGCCTCAGGACACTCCAGGTACAGGGATGACCCTGCAGGCTCTCAGCAGCTTCACCTGCTGACAGCCCCTGGCACTGCCCCAGCAGCCCATTTGCTGCCCCTGGCCACAAGTCCTACTCCAGATCAGAGCCAACGTCATGCCCTGAACCCCGGCCAGCACGTCTGCTGCCACAGCGGCACACAGCCTTCACCCACCCTGCCTCAGCTCCAGTCCAGGGTGTCACAGTGGGGCTGTGACCCACCTCACCCGACTCAGCGAGTCGGGGTCCTGCGTGACTCTCACAGCCTCCTGTGCCATTCCAACCCACCCTCCATCCTCCATGCCCTTGCTGCCAACGCTGGCCCTGGCCCATGCAAACCACTCCTACTCAAAATGGGGCAAGGACTGCTGACCCTGGCACTGCTAGGGAGGCCTCCTCTGCTGGACCAGAGCCTGGAGGGCAGGGGCCTGTCAAGTTACCTGGGGCCCTGGCCATATAGGTACCCAAAAAACAGAGTGGACACCAGGCTGTGCTGGTGGCGTTTCAGGAGAGTTTGGGAAGGACACCAGCATGTGGTGGCCTAGCACACTGGTGACCATTGATGCCAGACTCCTGAGCTCCAGACCCTCCCTCTAGTCCTGGCTTTCCTGTGCCAGGTGGGTGGAGCAGTGAGGGGCACTTGCTTCAGGGGTACAGCCTTGCCACCGGCTGCCCTGCTGCCCCCCAGCCTCTCCCAGCTTGGACAGTCCCGTGCTTCACTCAAGATCGTCCAAGACAGGAGTCCATGTGTGCAAATATAAAGGGGTTTATTCAATTCTGCCGTCAGGATACAAAATGCAACACGTAAAAGCCACTCCTGCCCTCTTCTGCATGGACACGCGCATGCTGCCCACAGGAGCCTCAGGCTTCGAACATGGCACAGCTGGAGCACAGCGCCTTCTCACAAACACCACCGGAGCTGCCACCAGGGGAGAAAGAGGAGAGCTGCGTTAAGCCTGTGCTGTGTCCTCCCCGGTCCACTGACCCAGCCCCAGGACATCTCAGTACCAAGCCTGTGCTGTGTCCTCCCTGTTCCACTGATGTCCCAACCCCAGGACATCTCAGTACCAAGCCTGTGCTGTGTCCTCCCCGGTCCACTGACGTCCCAACCCCAGACATCTCAGTACCAAGCCTGTGCTGTGTCCTCCCCAGTCCACTGACATCCCAACCCCAGGACATCTCAGTACCACCTTTGCAGACAGGCTCCTGAGACAGTGGCATTTCAGGGCCTGCCTGGGAACCCTGCCCTTATCAGGTGGCCCAGCACGCAGGCACTGTCATCATAAACCTGGCTCACACCTGCCCCCAGCAGACCACTAGTCCAGATGGGGTGACCCTGGGGAAGAGCAACGGAATCCTTAATGGAAAGACACAGAAGGCGAGGACACCAAGGCACAGGGAGAAGACAGCCATCCACAACAACGCAAGCGTGGCTGCACCACCAGACACCAAGAAAGGGGCCCTGTAGCCTCAGAAGGATCCCACCCGGCAGGCATCCCGATCCTGGACTTCCAACCTCCAGAATGCGAGGGTGAGCTTCTGCTGCCCGAGCCACAACCCAGCTGGAGCTGATGCAGGTGGGAAGCCCATGGTGTCCCCAGCTGGGTTTAACACAGGACAGCGCTCTCCCCAGAGCCACCAGATGTCCTGTCAGAATTCACGCAACCACAACGGCCTGTGATACACATCAGTGGCCTCTCCTAATAGCGTGAGTCAGTCATAGGAGAAAAGGACATGTAGGTCCAACGTGCCACCCAAGATGCAAGTACGGACATGTGGTCTAAAATCTGTCAACAAAGTTGGTGCTGAAGGCCATTGGATTCAGACGCTCTGGTGGTGGCCCCAGAGGCACACAGTAAAAGCAATCCCAGCAACAAGCCTGTGAGCCTGCGGCAATGGAGCAAGTGTGGGCCCAAGCAGGGCTACAGGTAGGATGGTGACGGCCAGCCAAGCTGCATTTCAGTTATATCAGAGCCACACCAGAAAAACCCTTGTTTTCTGCTGGTCAGCTACTTGTCCTGACAGGGAAGCCAGGGGAGGGTCTGAATGAGCAGCAACGGGAGGGGTAGGCCTGGGGACTCTACTTCTAGCCAGAGACCTGGAGTGAGCCTGCTGATTTATAGAACAGGGTAGAAAGTCCACTTATGGCCCAGGGCTGTGGCCATAAGTGGGCATGGCCACATAAGGCTGAGGCCCACTCGAGCATCTCATCTCAGGGCAGTCTGTGGGCACGTAAGAGGAGGCAGAGAGCAGCAGCAAAGATGCCAGCTGTGCTCAGACCCCCCAGGGAGAAGGCAGGGGCCCTGGAAGGACATTGCCCTTTCAGTTCACTGTCATTAGGAAGACAGGTGAACCAGACTGGGGAACCACAGCAAGAGCACCCACCTTCACATGGCCTTAGTTGCTCCAACACTTAGTTGTATACGTGGTGCTGGGGTTTGAACCTGGGTCCTCGTGCTTGCCAGGCAAGCGCCGAAACCGCTGAGCCACCACTCTGGCCCATCGCACCCACCTTCAAAACTAGCCCAACACCCTCTCTCCAGACTGGATGCTGCCAGTCACCCTACCTCCACTTGGCCATGGGACCCATCACTTTTCCCTAGAGCACCCTCCCTGTTCTTGCAGTCTCCCCAGCTGAAGGGCACCTCAAGGGAAAGCACCGCTGCGTGCCTGGGTTCTCAGTTCCGCACAGCCTGACGAACTGTTGGATGCCAGCTTGCTTAGATCTGCAGAGCTGATCCTGTATGTGTGGGCAACCAGTCCTTCCGACACAGCAGGACAAGTGGGCTCTGCTCTGTGCACCTCACCACCAGCTAGCATAGCTGCTGGGGTGGAAAGAGGTACCCGGGCCAGCCAGCTGCAGTGGCATGCAAGCACGTGTGCTCACAGGCACAGCAGACTAAGCAAACATCCATTTCCCGCTTACAAGACAGCTGATGACCTGTTAGCACACACAGAAGTGGTATAAACTGCAGCGCGCACCAGCTGTCACATCCAGGTGCTCAAACAGCACATACGTAGGCGGTGAGCAGAAGAGAAAGTGCCGGGGCTGCGAAGACCAAGACAGGAGAGCACAGGCAGAGGACTGGTCATTGCTGAAATCTTGATTTCCTTTAGAACTGCTTAGTGTTCAGAAAAAAAAAGTTGGGCAAAGCATTTATCATCATTGTGTCCTGTCCTGTCAGGTGACGGCAGATGGCACCTACAGAGGACCTGCCCACTCCCCTGTGAGCACACCCAAGCACGCTGACCAAGATTCCGCCAGCACCATGGACCAAAGCACTTACTCCACAAGGCCACACAGGGCACAGGCCACTGCACCACAGCCCCAGCAGGTGCGCACACACTGCCCGCACAGGGCCCGCTCGCACTGGCCGCAGAACACCTTCCCATCCGTGGCTCGCACACAGGTGGAACAGGCGACAGCTGTGGCTCCAGACAGGTCTGTGAGGAAGAGACACCAGGCTGTCAGCTCGGGAAGGAAAGCGGAAGAGGGCAGGGGCTGCGGGCCAGCTCTGTTCCCCTGCAGCTGAGGGCAGAAAGCCCTGACCCAGCCCCATGTCCCTCTAGCACAGGATCTAGCCAGGTAGAACCCCCACACCCCATTTTACCAGAGACCTGCAGTGAGGCCACCCCTGGTGCTCCATGAGCCCCCAGGTCATCTACTTCTGCCCTCACCTGGTCCTGGGCACAGGTGCTCTTCCTGACTGTATTAGCAGAACTTTGTGTTCTTACATCTCAAGGTGTGACCCACTGCTTAACCAAGGTTCCTGGACCCCTTTCAAGACCCACCAAAAAGACCCTGTGCAGGGGCAGGGAGTATTTTCAACCAGACACAAGCGATGGTCTGAGTGCTACATCACACGGGTACCTGGCCAGCATGTTCCCACCTTTACAGAACTGAAAGCTGCAGAATCAAAGCAGAGAGCACCACTCAGTGTGCCCTAGTCCTTTTCTGGTCCAGGAATCAGAAACCGTTCAACAACCTCCAGATGTGGGTCTCAGTGAGGGCCAGCACAAGGCCTCTGAACTTTCTGCCACTTGCCCCATATACTAGCCTCTGGGAGGGACTCCTGCTTGTGAGGTAGGAAAAGGCTCTGAGCTGACCATTTTGCCACTGCCCACCTTCAGCACCACAGCCAGGAATGCCACTGGCAGCCACTCACCAGCTTCAGAGGCCTGGGCACAGCTCCTGATCAGTTGGCCATCAGGTCCGATCAGCATCTGCCCCCTCACAGCTCGAGGGGTGCCTGTGGGGCCGGGCTTTGGGGACTCAGGCAGGTGAACGATGGCACAGCCTTCACCCCACACATGGTTCCTGCAGGCCTGGGCCCCGTGGAAAAGGAGCTCCTTGGTCTTCTCTGGGGAAGACAGACCGTTCCTTGAGTTCACTCTGTGCATCGTAAAACCTCACACAGCCATCTTATCACCCATCAGGACCGTATGGTAAGTTCTTTGTGCCCTGTTACCTTGGTCCATGCTGCTCCATGGCAAGCCAGGGTCTCCTCTGCCTCCAGGCTTAGGATCCATTTCCCTCCCTTCCTCACTTGGATCACCCGCCGCCCCCTTCATTACAGCCCCATCTGTTTCTGATACAGGTGCTCCTTCTATCAGTGTGCTCATTTTCAGCAACCACAGCTGGCCTCACTCTGAGCTTATGTTCCTTTCCTCTCCCTACCCCAGCACTCTCCATCCTGCAAGATGGTTGGTTCCATGGAAAAGAAATTCTATGCACACCGGAACATTAATTCTCAAGAGCAGGTGTCCATGCAACCAGAGGCTCAGAGCACACTCTTCACACACCAGAGGGGCCAGCGACACATGGCAGCAGATGGCTACAGACAATCCTTTGTCCCAAAACTTTCTAGAACTCTTCAGGCCTTCAACACCCACTCTCATCCTTAGGAGCTGAAGTGATTGCTTAGCATCCAGGGCAGTGGCTTTCCATGGCTACACGGAGGTACCCAGAGAGCCTCACAAAATCAAATGCCCAAATATCTGTCCCAGAAATAGCTGCCCAGCATGGCCACGGTACACATGCTAGATGCAGCAACCAGCTATGGGGAACTCAAATGGAGAGCTGACACCAGCCTAAATGCACCCAGTGCTGCCTCCCACACCCACCGTGGGAATTGGTGGGGAGGGGCTCACATGTTGAGGACAAGGATTCCTGGCCCATTTGATGTAAAGAGGTCAGGTTGTCTGCTGTGGCTTGGAATTCACTCCTCATGATTTCAAACTGCATTTCAGTCCTGCACATACTAAAGAGCACAGCGCCCCTCTGTGACCTTGGTGTGAGGAACAGCCCTTGCAACCATTCCAAGACAGGAATGTCAAGAGAGGGTAGAGAGGGAGCCTGAGTGAGCTCCCAGTTCTTAATTCTTCTTGTTGACTGTACAGTGGTTCTAATTTTTAAGGGCACACTCTTGAAATTCTGCCACAGTCCCTGGTTTCATTCATTTCATCACCTTCAGGGCTGCAAAAGCCCTAGCCTGGGAGAAGGGCACAGCAATGCAGACAGGGCCCCCTAAGGGGTCTTTAATTTTTCTAAACTCTGGCCCATCTCCCACACCCCAAAGGCACAAGTCAACCCTTAAACTCAGCTCATGTCAATTTTTAACTGCCACTACAGGTGTAAACTTTGTGTCCCCAACCATTAGGTAACTGTAAATTCCACTCTGCATCTGCCCCCGAGGTTAACCATGCTCAGTAACATGAATACGCCTCGCCTCGGTGGCCTCCCATCCTCCACTTCCCTCACACGCACCCAGAACGCCTGCTAGTGCTGCTCCCCAAGACTGCCCACTTCCACTCCAGGCCCTCTCCCTGGCTAACTCCCTGCAGGATTTGGCTTCGATTCTGATCCTCCCCAAGACCGTTCCTGCCACCCCTGGCTGTGCTCCCGCATCGGAGCCACCTCGATCCCTGGCTGCCAGGGACGCCACTCCACACACCTCCCGGCCCGTGCGTCCTCCGAGGGACCTGTCCAGGCTTGACGCAGGGCGGGGCGAGGGGCAGGCGGAAGAGGAGGAGGGCGTGTCTGGGTCACTAGCGCTTCCGCCGTCCGGGTCAGGCTGGGCTCGCCTGCTCTGCTGCCCGCGGGTGCAGGGCGGGAGGGTCCTGGGACAGCCGCCTCCGGCCGGCGCCCATCGGGAAGCCGCTGCCGCCTGCACTCACCGAAGATCTCCCGCGTGTAGCGCTCGGCGCACACGCCGCGACTCAGCTCCTTCTGGCCCACGCGAACCTTGAGTTGCAGCGGGGCCGTGTCCGCGAAGGGGCAGCCCCGCTTGGGCATGGCCGCGGGGCCGCACGACGCCTACCGCCGCGCGGGCAGCGAGCTGACCCGGACGTCACAGCGGCGCGCCAACCGCCGGGCGAGGGCGTGACATGGCAAGGGCACGGCGAGGTGCGGGATAGGCTGGGAATGGGTTGGGGGCGGAGCATGTGAGAGGTGCGGCGCAGGATAGGCCGAGGGCCGGCTCGGGGGCGGGGCTCGGCGGCGCGGGAAACGCCAAGGGGTTAGAGAGGCTCTGATGGGGCGGGACTTGTGGGGCTCGCGGCTCATGATAGGTCAGAGTCTAGGTCAGGGCGGGATTCCAAGGCGATACGGTGCGGGATAGGTCGAGGACAGCTGGGGGCGTGGCTCCGGCGTGGCGCTGGGCCGGACTACCCGCGGCGGGCCCAGCTAGCCGGCGCTGGAAACCCTCTTGAAATTGATGGTGTTCTGATTTCCAGCCCCAAGGTGTGAGGGCGGCGCGCTTGCCTTTCTTGGCACCGTTTGGAAGTTCGCTAGCTAACATGGTGCCACAGGAGTTTTTGCTTTGAGCGCACACACGGGGCACTGTCACATGAGTTGGTGTCTCCTGCTTGAGCCATCCAGGTTTAGCCTGCCTGATGGCGCTTTGGCGAGGGGAGACCACCTGATTTAGCGCAGACAAGTCAGGAGTTACCCAGCCAGATTCCGGGTCTCTCCATACAATTCCTGCCCTCTCTGAAAGGATATTAGAGGGCAGTTATTTTTCTAAATGTACCCCAAACTGAAACTTTATTCAAGGAGGCCACTTGTTGCCCGCGTGGGCAGAGACTGTGGTCAGTAATAGCAGGCTTGGACCAGACAAGAAGTGGCTGACTATTGGATGCAGCTCAGAGAGCCAAGTGTGCCCAGATGGAATGAAGAAGTGCTGCCCCTGGGCTCTGCTGTCTTCGTGGACAGGTGGGATCCTCTGTCCTGGATTACCCAGCAGGTGCTACCTGGGCAGCAGCTCTAGACTGTAAACTGCTTTGGTGGTTAGTTTGAAATTTTGTCTTTTTTTTTTCAGTGCTGGGGATGAAACCCAGGCCTTGTGCTTGCTGGGCAAATGCTCTACCACTGAGCGCATCCCCGGCATAGTTGGTTAGTCTTGGGAAACGTATCCAATACCCTAGGTTCATCCTGCATGAGCTTGCTCCATTGTTTTCTGAGCAAATACATGGCTTAGCTTTGTGATACCAAACTGCCAGAATCCAGCTTGCCCTGACCACAGACATCTTGGTCATAGGTGCCATTCCCCCCAGTAACCCTGGCACCATCCCAAGCCCTTTGGGACAAAGCCCTTTAGGTAGCCAGCCCAATGTGACATGTAGGCCCCTGTCATGCTGGACTTGTTTTGATAAAGGCCACATTTCGGGTGCCCATGGCCTGCAGTGGTCTCGCTTAGCATGTGAAGTCCTACCTCCTGCCTCCCCCTGGTGTGGGATCTCCCTGTCTTGCTGCAGGCTTCCGTATCTAAGTCCCCAGTGAATTGCACTTTGCGTAGTCCTGGATCCATCTGCCTCTTCTTGGGGCCTCAGTGCCTTCTGCCTGTGGCAGCTGGTTCTCAGCTACTGGCAGAGCCTTTCTCTTAGCGGTTGCACCATCCCAACTCTGGTCATGGGGAGTGGTTGCCTCTTGGTGTTGAAAAGCATCGAGGGAAAGGGTAAGGCAACCACGCAGTGACCACAAGCTCTGTGGCTCCAAGACATGTTTATTACGACGTGGCTCCAGTTGGACGCGCCATGTGACCATCAGTGTGCCACAGAAGGCCCCTGTTTGGAGCACTTAGGCTTGTCTTAAACAGCAGGGCTTTTAAAAATGTACACAGTGCCCACTTTCAGATGTGTAAAACCATCATAGAATTCAATGGGTCAAGCTGAAGGCTTAAATAGAAAAATAAAAGTACAGAAAATTGTTTTCTTAGTTTTGTTTATGTTGTGGCTGTGACGGCTGCAGCTGCTGGCCTAGGGATGGGATGCTGCTGTGGCCTGCCCGGATCGGCTCAGTCTAGAACAGCTGGATCATGGACTCTCTGGATTTGCCAACACCAACCCATTTGACTGAAAGGACAGAAAGAGTGGTTATGGGGGGAGCAGAAGGCCATGAACAAAGTGCTCTTAATGTCACCTCTTTTCATGTGATTCATCTGGCAATGGGGACTATTGTTCCCCAAATGGAAATACTTTTAAGTTGGCACTTTAAATGGGAATATTTTTAACTGTATACAGGTAGCACACAGTGGGCATTCATCCGCGTGCAGCAGAAAGCAGCACCCTGCCCGGTGTCCTGCTCCTTGGATTTGCTAGGCTGGCTACAGCTGCACCTCTCAGCAGGCACAAACGCCCTGTAATGGGGTCAATGTGCATTCACAGTGGCGGGGTGTTCCTGGCAGGGTCCCAGGGATTCCCCCCCCACCATTGCTACTGGAGTGAGCTGTCCCAGAATGCACCTGAGCCCACCTCCAGCCCCCTGGTCTCTTGCTGTCTGATACAACCACCTGTTCACTGGGGGAGGGGTTCTTATTGCCCATCAGGCCCTACACTGGGACATGGGCCCCTTGGGAAGCCAGAGGTCCAGAGTTCAGGGAGGGGTGGCTGTGGGGACTCAGGCACCCACCTGCCACGCCCACGTGATTCTCCACGAACCGTACATAGCTCTGGGCCTGCGGGGGCAGGTCCTCCCACTTCCTGGCACCTGTGGTGTCAGCTTTCCAGCCTGGCAGTGTTTCGTACTCCACCTCAACCTTCTGAAGTATCTCCTGGTTAGCTGGGAGGACACATGGATGAGGGTCCCACAGACACTGGCTGACTGCAGGGTAGCATCGGCGAGAGCAGGTGGCCCTGTGGCCTTCTTGACTTGGGGCAGTGTGTGGAGAACAGCAGGGGTGCAGACACTGGCTGTGCCCCTTCCAGAACAGGGGCATGTGCATCCCGGACATACGCTCACTCACCCCTGTTCTGTCGAGGCCCCACCTAGAAGTTCTGAATGCTGGAGCATTATTAAGCCCCAGGCACGGGGCTTGGAGCACACCTGCTCCATGCTAGGACCCTGCTGCTCAGGGTGGATGCTGACGACCCTTCCCGAGGGATGGTTCTGGAATGAGTGCCCCTCCAGGGGTTCCTGAGCCCTGGAGCCAGGCAGAGTCTGTCTTGGTGCTCACGACTGCACAAAGCCCTGGACCAGCAGGCGGAGACTCCAAGCCTCCATGCTGCGTCCTCTCAAAAGGTCAGGAGTCAACAGGGCCAGGATGCCCTTGAGGGTACCCGTGGCTCTTGCAGCTGAGGGGCACTTCTAGGCCTACACAGGTATGCTCAGGGTGATGAGCAAGGGGGAAGTCACCTGTGGCCACCAGAGGAGGAGCAGGTCAGATCTGACCCTGGCATGAGGCTGAGGGTGCATTCCAGGTGCACAGGAACCTGAAGCCTGGGAGAAGAGGCCTCTCCACGCTCCTCCAAAGAAAGCATGCACAGCAGGGGAGCCTCATTCCATCTTTAGACAGCCAGCCAGGGCCGGGGGCCGGGTGGTGCAGCCTATGCTTCACCTGGATGCACCCTGGGTTCCACCCAGCACCAAACACAGGGTGCGTTCATCCAGCCACGAAGCACGCCCTTGTAGATGAATGGCTGTCTTTGTGCTCCTGGTTTTCCAGAGCAGTCCACATCCACTAACTCATGGGCACATCCCCCTCTCTGCTGAAGTGACTGAGGGTCCCAAGGGTCCTGGGCAAGTGACTGGCTGGCAGCTAAGAACAGTCCCATCTCTGAGCCATTCTCAGGCCACCAGAAGGCGCCTGCAGCAGCCCTGAGACCTGATCAGGCTCCGCCAAGAACCCATGAGAGATCAAAGCCAGGAAGAAGGACAGTCCTTGGGGGCCAGCAGCCCACCCTCTGCCAGCTGAATGTTTGAAACACCTCAGTCTCCCAGAAGCCATGGGTTGCTGCTATCCAATGCCAAAGAAGTGGCCCAGTGGGCAGAAAACAGTGGCTTGATCCAGTACCTGGGAAGTAGGGAATCCTCTTCCCGTTGAGCTTGTATGAGAGGCCAACTTTGATCTCACCCAGGACATCCAGGATGTCCAGCTTGGTCAAGGCCAGCCTGTCCAAAAACCCAGAGATGTGGTCAGCATGCTGTCAGCCCTATTGTCTGTGCCTCTGTAGTCACAGTGAACAGAGAATAAGGATGACTTGATCCTACAAAAATGTGATCTATGACCTGGCCAGAGGGGGAAAGGCCACCTTAAGGCTGCTCCCTGTCTGCCATCTGAGTCCCCTTCCTTAAGTGTCCCCACGGGAAACCCCTAACCCGTCGTCTTGGCTTTCTCACCTGCCAGTCAGAGCTCCCTCTGCCTGTGCCATCTGCCACATGGGCCCTGCAGCATGGCTGCATGTGGGGTCCTAGCCCTGTGAGCATGGTACTCACCCAGGAGGGCTCTGGTTAAACCTGAACCCATCAGGGACCTTTCCACCTGTGAGAAGATGTGCAGCTCGTAGCCTGACCCATCTTGCCAAACTGGAGGTGAAGCAGCGAACGCAGGGTCCAGCAACGCCTTCGCCTCCCAGGAGACCTCTGGAGCACAGCGCTCCAGGGCCCTCTTGGAACCTGCGGGAGTTGACCTGCCCCTCCCTGCTGCACCCCATGGGGAGATGCCTCAGCTGACAGCCACAGCGGGCAGAGGGCTTTCTCCCGCAGGGCTCACTGAGGGCTGAACTTGCCTCCCACTGTGGGGCCCTCCATGATGCTGGCCTGTGCAGGGGAGGGGTCCCAGGTGCTCGGCAGGTGGCCTTTCCCATAGGGGCTTTGCCTTCCTAGTCTGCTCTGCTGAGCATGTACAGGGGGTGCTTACGCGGTGAACCCGTTGAGCATGTGAGCGTATCTGAGGATAACCAGGTCCAGCCAGCCACAGCGACGCTTCCTGCCCGTGGTCACCCCCCATTCGTGGCCACGGTTCTGCAGCAGTTCTCCGATTTCCTGCCAGAGAGCAGAGGATGGGAACCTCTGGGGGTTTCCTCTCTCCTGTCCTCCCGCCCTCCTCTGCCCTCCCCTCTTCCTCCTCCTTGACTGGAATGCTGGAAGCTGCACCTTTGAGGTGGTCAACCCCACGGCCCCCAGACGTCCATGCCCCATGGGGGCAGCCACGTCCCCTCCTGGGGTGCACAGTGGCAGGGCCTTGTGTGTTTCTAAGCTGGTGGTACCTTGTACCCCACAGCCAGCGGCCCAGCCCGCCTACCCTCCAACTCAGGAGAGGGCAGGTGAGGTGGGGCCTGGTCCTGTAGTGGACATGGGGGTAGGGGCTGTACTTGTCTCCTCCGCCCTACCCCATGCCACCCCGTGAGTGGTTTCCCTCTGCTGCCTTCACTCTGGCTGTCGTGTGCTCCTCCTCCCTGCTCTGGGACGAGGCCCATGGTGACCCTGCCTGCCGAGGTCTCAGGGTGAGGCTGGGGAAGGAAGGCTGGTGGCTTCTGTGGATTCTGGGGCCACAGTGGCTTCTAGGAATGCTCCAGAGGTGGGGAAGGCAGGCTGTGCTTTCAGCCAGGCTGATGAGGCCCTGGAAAAGGACAATCAGACCCCCAGAGCAGGCCCAGAGGAGGCACTGATGTTCCTCGTGAGCCGGCTGCTGCCCCTACCCAAGGGTGCTCTGAAGGCATTGAGGTGCCCCCACCTGCCCGTGGGCATGGGCATGCGCACACACCCCTGCCATGCTACTTTCTAACCCTCCGCACAGTCTCTGCAATAAGGCCCCACTCGGGGGTCAGGGAGTAGCCCAGCCAGGTCTCTGAAGCCACCCTGGCACTGCTTGCCCCCAAGTGGGAACTCACATTGATCTGCTCGGTGGGGAAGGCCCCGATGCCCACGCGGGTGGTGTAGGCCTTCACCACTCCATACACATCACCAATGTTCTGAGGGGGGATGCCCAGGCCTGTGCAGACACCACCCACCGTGCAGTTGGAAGAAGTCACAAAAGGGTAGGTCCCTGCAAGACAGAAGAGTGGGGCTGCCCTCCACCCTCTGCAGGTCTGGAGCCCAAGGGGCCTTCTCAGCAAAGGGCAGGACCATTCTACCCCCAGGCAGGGGTCACCAGTGCCAGTGGCTAGAGGAGCCTTCCTGGGGCAGTGGCTCCCTGGGACACTGTTTGCAGGGCCATGTGGCTTAATAGGAGTCTGGGAGGAGGGTAGGCTGCTCCCAGTGTAGACTGAGGAGGCCTGGCTGGCCAACAATGGAGTAGACTGGTGTGCCTGTGGCGGTGGGCACAGGAAGGACCCAGCTTTGCTGGGCTCCCTGGTCCCACTCCTGGTCTCTCTTATTGCCAATTCCTTCATCTCTAGCTCAGCCCTCCCCCTGTCCTCCGGGCTGAACTTGAAGAACTGGGGAAGATGGGATCACATTCATGGGGATGGGTAGCACTGTGGTCTGGGGGTGAGTATGACAGCTTCACCCCAACCTGCTTCTGTGCTGGGACCCTGTCAGGCTGCTGGGCGGGAGTCGTACCGAAGTCGATGTCCAGGAGGGCCGCATTGGCGCCTTCCACCAGGATCTTTTTGGGGGGCCCGTGGAGCGCCTCGTACATGAAGTAAACACCGTCCCGCACCATGGGTCTGATCCGCTCGGCGAAGCCCTGAGGGGCCGCGCGGCAGGGTGAGGCTGCAGCTGGGCAGGGAGGCCAGGCTCCCAGCATAGGAGCACCTGTTGCCCAGGGCCTCTGCCCAGACACCACGCCCCAGGACCCTGCCCATCTCCAACTCCACACCCAGGCTCACCTTGAGCCTTTTGAGCTGCCCTTCAACGTCTACCTCCAGGGTGGGGAACATGGACTGGTGCTGTTGGGCCAGGTTCTTGAATCTGCACAGGGGATCCTCATGGTGACCCCTAACAGTCCAGGCTGGGTCCCCAAGCCCTCCCTCCAACCCCTCCCCCCGCCAGGCAGCAGACGTCCAGGCTGGATCCTGTGCCCTCCCTCCAACCCCTCCCCCCGCCAGGCAGCAGACGTCCAGGCTGGATCCTGTGCCCTCCCTCCAACCTCTCCCTCCCTCCTCCACTGGCAGCAGACGTCCAAGTACCTGGTGGAGAACTCGTCAAAATCTGACAGGAGGTCGCAGATGCGGAGGCCTGTCCGGGCGGCTTTGGAAGAGTAGGTTGGTCCTATTCCCTTTTTGGTGGTGCCAATGCTGAAAAATGGGCAGTGGGCACAGATGAGGCCCACACTGACCCTTGCCTGCTGCTGGGAGCCCTGGCCAGCTCCCTGCAGAGCCAGGTGGGGTGACATCTGAGGTGTCTCCCCAGCAGCAGTGTGCAGGACTCTGGAGGCTGCGCTCTTCTAAACCCCCAGCAACCCTGCCCTCACTGCCCAGCAGTGCCCTCTGCCTTGAGCCACCCTGTCTGCACTTCTGCCCTGGCTTCCCTCCCTCTTGGCAGCAAGGATGCTGCTCCGTATGCGTCCCTGGACTGGGAGCACTGGCTGCGCCACCTGTCTCCATACACTGCACAGGCCAGTAGGAGCCCCGGGTGCCAGGCGCTCTCGCTGTCCGTGTCTGGTGTGTGTGCCAGTGTGTGTGCCAAGACCATGCCAGGCGCTTCACTCTCATCTCTCTGGCACATCTGAGGCTCTAGTAAATGTCTACGTGGATGGAAGTGTGGCAGGCAGGCATGGAGGGACAGGATTCCAGAGTCACAGTGGGCGCGGGCTGCGCAGGCTCTTCCTACTCCCTGGTGCCTCTGTGTGCCAGGCGGCCTGTGGCAAGTGTGGCCAGGTGTGGCCCAAGTGGTAGCCAACCTAGTATCTGGCAGGTGCTGTTCTTTGACTTGGTCGACGTCCTGTCCCCAGGACTGGACTTGGCCCGAGCCGCCAGCTAGGGGGACTGGAGGACCCGTAGCAGGCTGGCCTGGGGTACTTACTTCTTCCCCTCTTGTGCTTGGCGCTGCACCTCCTGAAGCCCATCCACCGCCTGGTGAAAGTCAAACACTGGGGCCGCGAGGGCACCAGGGAGTGGGAAAGAGGCAGAAAACAGAGGTTCACATGGGGCATCTCCAGGAAGGGGTAGGCAGGGTTGGGGGTGTGACCATCAGTCCTGGCCAGGATTGCAGAGCCCCGGACTCCACTTGGGCCCCACTAAGGTGTGACCCTCAGGCTCCCTATCTATAGGTGGGGATGGACCCAGCTCCACCCTGAAGCTCTTTGAAACAGGTGGGGAACAAGGCAGGCCCTGCAGAGACCCTGGATCCTGGTCACAGAGCAGTGAGGAGCGGGCTGTCCCCTGCCCCTCACTCCCGGTGTGAACCTCACCGAGATGGGCCCGGTCTGAGATGATGAGCCTCTTCTCCCAATCCTTCAGGCCTGTGGGGACATGGGGCACAGGTTGGCAGCCTCCACAGGTACATGTTCAAGTGAACAAGTAGGGCCAGCTCACCCAACTACCACCGGGGAGAACATGTTCAAGAGGCCAAGAGGGCCGCCTGCATTGTGCAGTGAGTGACGGCTCTGCCCTCATTGGCTGAGGCTCCGGGCCCTGGTGCCCACAGGAACCCCCTCCATCCCCACAGGCCAAGGGCTCTTCCGCCTCCAGCCTCCCTTCCTGGAATTCCTGAGCCTGAGACCAGAGGGCCCCTGGCCTGCAGCAGGGGCTGCCTGCTGGGTGGGGAAGCCAGCGCTGGCTGGGCAGGCGCATCTGCAGCACCCACACCCACCTTTCTTCTCATTCTTCTCTGCTTCTTCAAACAAGCCGGGTAAGTGGATGACGACACCATTGCCTGCAACACACGGACAGACGGAAGTCTCGCGCACCTGAAAACACGTGCGGACGCGGCACTGCCCTCACGGATGGGCGGATGAGAAGCGCAGGACACGTGCACACAAGCACCATTATCTAGCCTTAAAGAGGAGGGCAATGTGGACACTGCTGCAGCAGGGAGGGACCCTGGGGGTGTGATGCTCAGGGAGCGGACAGGAAGGTACAGTCCAGTGCGGTGACAGAGAACAGAGGGCTTCCCAGGAGCTGGAGGAGGCACAGGGGGATGTCAAGGGCTTCAGAGCTTCAGTCTGGGGAGATGGAAGGTTCTACTGATGGATGGTGTGGTGGTTACACAGCAATCGCACCTGGGAGCCAAAAACATGTCCACACAAAACACGCACGTGGGGTGTCCTGCTTCCAGGTACCCCTCCGCTTTGCGGAGTCTCTGCACTTCTTCCTAAATAAATCCTACTCCTTTTACTCCTCAAAACAAAACAAAACAAAACAAACAAAACAAAAAAACCTGCACATGGATGCCTACAGCAGCTCTATGCATAACTGACCAGACTTGGGGCTGGAGCAGTGGCTCAGTGGTTGGCTCACCTGCCTGGCACACGCCAGGACCCAGGTTCAAACCCCAGCACCGCATACACATGAAGTGTCAGAGAAATAAAAACCAGACGAATAAATAAAAATTGATTCTCTCAGGCTGGAGCAGTGGCTTGGTGGTTAGGACACCTGCCTGGCATGCCCAGGTATGTGGGTTCAAACCCCAGCACCACATACACAGTGAAGTCTCAGAGCAACGAAAGCCACATGAAAAACTACATAAAATTGATTCTCTCTCTGTCCCTCTCTCTTTTAAAAAAATTGATTTTCTCTTAAAAAATAAAAATAAAAAATGACCAAACTTGCAGGCAGCCAAGGAGCCCTTCAAGGGGTGAATGGATTAATTGGTATGTCCAGGCAGTGGACTATAATTCAGCACTAAAAAGAAATGTGCCATTAAGCCACAGAAGGACATGGAGGATGTGGTACTGGGGATTGGACCCAGGGGCACTTTACCACTGAGCTACATCCCCAGCTCAGTGGTAAATGATTTAAAAAATCATTATTATTATTTTTTATTTTGCGACAGGGTCTTGCTAAGTTGCTCAGAGCCTTGCTAAGTTGCTGAGGCTGACCTTGAGCTTGTGATCCTCCTGCCTCAGCCTCTAGGATCACTGGATCACAGGTGTGCGCCACCACCCCGGTGAGGATTCTTACTGCAGATTGCTACAGGAGAGGAGGGTCTGAGACCTCCAGGGCTGTTCCAACTGCCTGATGGCTGGGCCTTGCCGGATTCCAAGACAGCAGGCAAAAGCCTATTGTGCCTTTAAGCTAAATTTGAAGAACGCTTTCTTTTGCCACTGGGAAAAGCGAAGCTGTGGAGAAGATCAGCAGAGCGGGCAGTTGGGAGGAGGGCACGGGGCTGTAGGCAATGACAGGTTCTATGAATGCTGCGGTGGTGGGGACGTGCCATCTTGCACTCCTGTACACCTAAAGGACACCTGACAAGGGGGGCCCAGGCCAGCCTCAGGCGGAGGTGATTCCGCGGACTCCCCACAGCAGCAGTGCAGGGCTCCAAGAACCTCTGCTCTGCCTCTCAACTGTGCCCTGAGCCTCTAATGGCTCAAGGAAATCCCGTCGCTGTCGAGTTGGATGGGTGCACTTGGCCACAACACAGGCAGCAGCCCGATGGGCTGAGCACGCGCTGGGCCCCACGCGGCTCCTGGGTGATGAGGATGCACTTCAGGCTGTACAGCTGTACTTACAGCAGGCGAGTTTTATGATGTGACCATCACCCCTCTCGCAGCTGTTACTCTACCGAAACAGCAAGAAAACGGAAGCAGGACCCTTAGAGGGACGCAGCGCCAGGACATTCCTCCCACCTGCGTAAAACTGAAGTGGGCTCTGTAGAGATGTTTCACACACCAAGGACAGAGGCCCAGAGAGGGAACACGACTGATCCAAGGTCACACAGCACACTAGATCGGAGTCCCAGCTGAGGGGCGCCTGAACTGGGGCCCTTTCCTCCAAGGCCAGAGGAAGGTGCCCCTCCCTTCACAGGTGATATAGGGCTGACTATGGCATGGGTTTGGCCTAGGGAGCCTGACCTCTGTCCAGATGGAGTGACAGGGTCCCAGGGATCTCAAAATGACCATGTGCAGAGGGAGTGTCACTAGTGGAGGGCACTGTGCAGGCCATCCCCACCCACGCCGGATCAGTGAGCCACTGCAGGCTGCCATCCTCATGCTGACTAGAGTGCCCCCTTCATGGCCTTCCAGGTGACCATCAGCCTGTCCTCGAGGCTGGGCAGAGTGCCCTCCTAGTCAAACGCCAGCTCCATGGCCGGCCTTGTTTCCCACCTAGTTGGGCCCAGAGCCCAGCAGAACAAGGCTGGTGGCTAGGTTCCTGCAGCACTGCCCAAACAGCAGGCTAGCACCACACCATGGCTGCCCGGGAGCCGGGGACAGGGGTTCAGGATATAGGCAGGCAGGGCACCTCACTGCAGCCTGGGGCTCTTTGGCATGAAATGTGGATCATCACACACCATCCTTGCCCCCCTGCTTCAAGGGCCACAGAGAAGATCTGTACCGATGGGCAGAGGCCCCAGGCCACTCTGAGCTTGGACTAGGCTCGGTCAATTCCTCAGCTCATATGAGGTGGACCAGCCCCTGTGCCCTCAGCTGGGGATGGCCACTGCACTTCCTGACCAGGCTGGGGGAGCAGGCCCAGCTTGGGCACAGGGGTCTGAGAGCCGAGGCCTAACTGTGCTGCACCCTCTGACTGAGGCCAGGGAGAGGAAGGAAGAGAGCGAGAACCAGGGAGTGGCACTGAAAGGTCACGGGTAGCTGCAGCAAAGTCAACTGGATGGGTGCACTTGGCCACAACACAGGCAGCAGCAGGGGGAGCAGCAGCCCAGGGGTGAAGGCCATGCAGCCTGGGCAGGGTAGGGAAAGCACAGCCTCGTCCACACAGCCCGTGCCCCACACAGCAGGAGCCAGCTTGGCACACACGCAAGCAGGCAGTGCACTCACGCACCCCCACGCATGTGCAAATGCACACGTGTGCTCAGGGATGCGTGCACGGACACAGGAGTCTAAGCACACAGTGGTGCCTCCTATGGCCTCTGATGCCCGAGTTCTGGTCTGCGTCTCCCAGCCCACGCCTCCCAGCTCCGCATGACAGGTGTGGGCCCAGTCCCTGGGGGCACTTACCAATGAAGGACACAGCCTTGGTGTTGATGATGCCGCTGGGGAGCAGATGGAAGTCGTACTCCTTCCCATCCACCACCACCGTGTGGCCAGCGTTATTGCCCCCCTGGGAACAGACACCCGGCTGAGCTGATGGTGCCCAGGGTTGAGGACTGACCCTGGGGGCTACCAGCACCCGGCCTCACTGCAGGCCAACTCCTCCCTGTAGGGCACAGGAGACTTCAGTGCACCCCGCGGTGGTTGGACTTGGCAGCCTGGTCCAGCTGTCACTCAGACAGGTGGGGAGAGGGCCGAGATTGGGTTAGTGCCCCTGCTCCAGGATGGTCAGGGGACTGGGTGGGAGAGGCTCTGGCCCAAGCTGGCCCCAATGGCTCCAGAAGAGGGCTCAGCACAGGCCCCAGCTGCCCCTCCCCAGGTCCCCAACCCCTGTGCTGCCTCTTATGGTGAGGAACAAGGCCCATCCCTCTGGGAAACACCTGCCTCCCTTCAGCAGGGACCCTCCCTCTGGGCCAGCATCTCCCCTGAGAATGAAAGGGAAGTGGCTCTGAGGCAGCCTTGTGCCAGGCTGATGGCTGATGCCGGCCCAGGTTGAGGCAGGACCAGGCTGCAGTCTCAGCCCCTGCCCTGCCACTGACCAGCTGCCTGGCCATAGCACACTGCTCTGCCTGTCCCATATGACATAGACCTCTGGAGCTGCAGAAAAAACAAGAGAGGCCCCTAGGGGCTGGAGAGGTGGCTCAGTGATTGCAGCGCTTGCCTGGCATGGGTAAGGACCTGGGTTCAAACCCCAGCGCCACGTACACAACTAAGGGTTGGAGCAACAAAGGCCAGATATAAAAATAAATAAAACTATTGATTTTTTCTTTCTCTTCCTGTTTCAAAAAACAAACAAAAAACAAATAAAAAAATAAAACAAAACCAAAATCAAAAAAACAAAACAAACAAAAAACAAGAAAGGCCCTGTTGGGATGGCATGTTACCCAAGTTCCGCCTGTGTCTAGCGGGGACTGTCACCCATGCTGGGGTCTGCTTGGCAGGGCCCTATCCAACAGGCCCTTGCAGTGCAGGCGGGCTGGGCAGTAGACAGAGGTTGGGGGATGCCCGACCCTGGGCACCAAGGCAGCAGGCCCATGTGCATGGTCGTATCTGCCGACAGGCACACATCCTCTCCCCAGATGGCCTGCTGCCCCTGAAGCCAGGCCCCTGTGCACAGGGCATGTGGTCTTCAACCACTCGCTCAGACTGCAGGGGCCTGCACCAAGCAGCTGGAAGTGCACCTGCATGCTCCTGCTTCCTGCCACCAGATGGCACTGCAGCCCCTGAAGGCGCAGGACCCTGATGCCTCCCTGATGCACCCCATTTTCTCTCTACCTAGCTAGGGGGCAACCAGCAGATGGGACTGACTTCAAGGCAGGACCTGTGGGGAGGGTGGCCTCCTGCTCTCCCCCATGACCACCTGCTCCTCCTGATGCCCTGGGCAGGTCCACAAGCTTCCCAGCTCCTCCATGGCCCAGGACCCGGGGCGGGCAGATGCCAGAGACCTTGGGCAAGGGCTTGTCCTCCAGAACCTCCTTCATGCATTGACAGGGCTGGAGTACCACAAGCTAAGGCACCTTCCCATCCTAGGGCTCTCTGCAACCTCACCAGCCGACACGTCCCTGCCAGAAGCCTGTTCTTCCACAGTCCCCAGACACCCAGGTGAGGTTTTCATCTGATTGTTGTTTATCCAACACTTGGTTGTGTGTGTGGTGCTGGGGATGGAACTGGATCCTTGTGCGTGCCAGACAAGCGCTCTACGGCTGAGCAACGGCTCCACCCTGCAGGTGAGGTTTTCGAACGTTGTCTTGGGTCTGTCTCCAAAGCCTCTGAAACATGATGTTGGAGCTGGACCCCTGCCCACAAGGGCGGGAACCATCAGGAGCCTCCCACTCCATCCAACCTGGCCAACAGACTGCTAGGAGCCTCTGTCCAGGTAGGGCTCTGGCCACACGATGGTACCTGCTCCTCCAGTGGGAGACTTGTGGGGGGCAGTGTGTCCTGTTCTGTGAGCCCCTGGGGAGAGGGCAGGAAGGAGGGGGAGGCAGGCAGAGGTGCAAGGGACCTCTGTGGAGGGGAAACTTGGAGACGGTTCCTCAGATGGGGCTGCCTGGAGGCAGGGGGATGAAGAAAGCCTGGGGGCAGGGTGAGGAGTGTCGGCATCCAGGAACCCCAGATCTGCCCTGTCTCCTGCCCCTGCTTATGGTGAGTCCACCAGGATGGGGACAGTTCCCAGGTTGGAGACACCATCTGGACTCTGCCCTCGCAGTGGCATGTGCATTACCCCCTCTACTTGGTTCACAGGTCAGGTGCAAGCCCATAACCATGTCTGCCACCTGGGGGACAGGGATGGGTGAAGTGTCCATGGACAGATGGGGAAACTGAGGTCCTGAGAGGTGAGTTTGCAGCACAGCCTGGACTGGCAAGCTCTGTTATGCACAGCCTCCTACCTTTGGGCTGGCAGCCTTCAGGGACACGAGGTGGCCAAGTACTGCAGGGCACCAGGGCTAGTGGCCAGGGAGCCCAGATGCCCTAGACGGTGCCCTGTCTCCCTGGCCTTATTCAGCTGGCTGGAGGACATGGAGATGATGTGTGCCCGCCTGTGTTGGGGGTAAACACAGGTGCCTAGGAATAGCACAGGCATCATGGGCCAGCTGGCATCAGATGACCCAGGACTAGTGACCACTGCAGGGCACAGGGATCAGACACAGGTACTCCTGCGAGGCACATGCCAGCCTGGGACACCAAGTCCAGGTCTGGACACATATGGGGGCTCCCAGCATATGAAGCCCAGGGTAGAGATCCCCAGAGACTCAGTCTGCCTTCCCTTCACCTAGTAGGGTCTCAGCTGGGAGCAGCTGGTGGGCTTGGCGAAAAGAGCTCCCACCCCTTAGCCCTTTCTTAAGTCTCACCTTAGACTTTGTGGAGCAAAAAGCACCCAAGCACAGCCAGGCACAGGGGTTCACTGAGGGACTGGCAATAGGGGGTCACCAATCCCTGCAGTGGGTGGAGGGGCATTGAGACCTGCCCAGCATAAGCGACTCTGGGCTGCAGCCAGGTGTGGAAGCCATTGGCTTGCTGAGGGGGAGGTAGGACTGGATGAGCACTGGGCCCAGGTTAGCTGTGCTGTCCAGCAGGCACTGCCTCAGGGCTCAGCTCCCCGCTCCAGGGGGCAGGTCTGGAGGGCACCAAGCCCTGAGCCAGATGGGAAAGCCCATCTCAAGTAGCCCTTAGCCCCAGCCCCATGGGGAGGACTGTGCCCAGCTTTGGGCTCCTCTGGGGGTCAGAGATAGGCAGAGCTGAGTCTTGCTGGCACCTTGATGGCAGGAGGGAGCCTGTATCACTCCAGAGTCTGATTAAAGGCTGGGCAGAAGCAGGGAACTCAGCCCATTGCCCTGACTGGCCTTGACCTGCCCAGGGAGCCATCTGCTGAGATTGATCACTGAGGAGGGATTGAGACACCAGAGCCAGGCCTGGGCGAGGCTCCTTGCCCAGTCCCCCTCCTTGGAGTTCCACAGGGATCCTGATGTCAGGTGGACTCCAGGTCCCTGGGCGTGGTGTTCAGGGCCCCATCTGAATGGGCTGCTGCCCTGTAGCTGGCCACCCCCTCCTGCCAGCAGGCACACACCTCTACCTCCCAACGCTGGACCCCAGGCAGAAAGAAGCCTTCACTCTGTCCCTGCTCCCGCTCAGGAGTATCTGATGGACAGAGAAGCCAGGTGTGACATTGCCTGAACCTGCCCTGCCATCGAGCCAGCGTGCCCCTTACTGCAGACACCCAGGGGCTGCCCTGCTGTGTGCTGCAGAGAACAGCAGGCGGCTGTGGCCCAGTGGAACCAAGGAGGCTCTGGAGAGTCCACTGTTTGGCTAAGATGCCCACTGTATCTCCCACAGGGGCATCAGGAAGTCCAGGCCCGCTGTCCCTGGGAGAGGAGCAACTTCAGTGGTCAATAGGCGGGGCCACATCTATTCACGGCACAACTGCAGGGGGTGCCGCCACAAAGCTCTGGCGGCAGACTGGAGGCACACTGGTGTGCCACTCGCCAGTTGAGGCTCCCCTGGCTCACAGAAGCATGATGATGTGGTGGCTCAGAGCACCTGCTGGGAGTGACTTGCACCCAAGACCAGGCCAGGAGCCAGGGCCAGGGTGTTGAGGAGTCAACAGGTCAGATAGAACTCAAGAGCCTCGAGGCCCTTCCTAGGCCTTCTCCTTGCATGGTGGAGCCTCAGGTCAGGGCACGGTTGATGTCCCCGTGAACACGGACGTCCTACTGACCCCTGCCCAGCCTGGCTGGTCACTCAAAACCTCCTGACCCAGAAGTTTAAGATAAGGAGCTTCTCTCCCTCCTGGACAGACAAAGAGGAGCTGAGGCCAAACCAAAACAGATTCCAGAATGGCCTTGCCCTGGCCACTGCTTTGTCCCTGCGGGCCAGGGAAGGTGGGGCCCTGAAGCCAGTGCTGCAGACCCTCACCCTGGGCTGCATGTGTGGAGGCTGTGGCCCGCAATGTGGAGGCCCAACTCTGTCCATCCCCTGCCCACCCTGTAGCCTGAGAGCTTGCCCATCTGCATGACCCCTGCCAAC
This sequence comes from Aplodontia rufa, assembly GCA_004027875.1. NCBI lineage: Eukaryota > Metazoa > Chordata > Mammalia > Rodentia > Aplodontiidae > Aplodontia > Aplodontia rufa. The sequence continues at coordinate 62,557 of PVKS010006044.1, forward strand.
CTCCTTGGCACCCAATGCTCTGTCAGCCTGAGATCCCCTCCAGATGTCCTCTGGGCCATATGGGCATGGGATCTCCTGTCTGCAGAGGGCTGCCAGCCTGCAGCATCCCCAGAGCAGACAAATGGGGTGGACGCGACCCAGCTCCAGCCCCAGCTCTGCTCCAGTTCCCCCTAAGCCCCGCAGCCTTCCTGTCCCACCCAGACCCCTCCCCTCCTAGAGGCCTGTATTGTCGAGACCACCTGTGGCACCCGCCAGGCCTTAGGACCCTCTCCTGCAGGCTGCCCAGTCAGGCCGCTGCCCAGTCAGGCCACTTCCCAATCCTGGGTCACACCCCACTCTGTTCTGAGCTGGCTGAGAGACCCCTGGGGTGGCCAGGAGCCCCTCCTCCTTGGAAGTAGCCAGGGGAATTGTGTGTCTGAGTTTGCACGCCATGTGCAGGTGGGCATGCTGAGGTGGGCACCAGCAGCCTCTGGGCCGACACCTCCATCAGCTCTTCCCCAGCCTCCTGCCACCTGCAGGGGTCTCTGGGCCTACTCCAGCCAGGCTCCAGCTTGCTCCCAGATGGAAGAGGTTCTGCATGCCTGCCAACAGCCTCAGCACCCACGTGTCCCCTGCCTTGATGTCCAGTCCCTGCTCCTGCGCACCCATCCCCAAGCTCTTGGGAGTGGCATCTGCCATCAGCCTGGAGCAGGGCTTCCACTGACTGCCCTGCCAAGGTCTGATCATCTTCTCTGACTGCACCTCAACAGCTCCTCAGACTGCACAGCTGGTGGACCTGCACCCCCAGGGCTGGGCAGGGTCGAGCCTGACCTCTCAGCACCTGGCTCCCATCCTCAGGCATTCTCAAATGCACTATCCCTGCCTCTGCAGCAGGGCCGGGCCCAGGGAGGAACTGTGCAAGGCTGCACATAGCACAGGGCTGGGTGACTGGGAGGGTGCCCTCCCTAGAGCCACTGCTCGGTGACCAACACTATCAGCAAGGGCAGAGACCTGCTTCTGGAAGCAACACCGGGCTATCCTTGCCAAAGGGTGGCCCCTCTCCTCTTAGGACACTTAGGAGCAGCCTGGGGCCCAAGGTAAACTGTTTCAAATAAACCCCTTGGAAAAAACTCAGAGGCCCACAAGCCACAGGACAGGACCCTCCACAATTGGGTTTCAGCTCTGACCAGCGCTGTGCACCTGATGCACTGGGGAGACCCTGGGGTCTCACGCCCCTGTGCACACAGCCACACTCCACACTGCCACAGGCCTGCCTGCCCCACCCAGAGTGACTCCAGCTGGAACCAGGGGGACAGGACACGATGCCCCAGCACCCTGTACTGAGCACAGTTGTACCCTGTGCTCTGCACTCTAGAGGGGAGTTTCGGTCCTGGCTGGCGTATGCAGCAGTCTTGGGAGGGGCCCAAGCGCTTGGGGGAAGGTGTCTGTGGAAAGGGAGCAGTGATCTCAGGTGCCAGCAGGTACCAGCGGAAGCCTGACCAGCAGCCAGGAGATCACCAGTGAGCCAGCCCTCAGGGGTCCTGAGGGGAGTTGCTGGCCACGGCAGGCTGGTCAAGGAACAGAGAACGAAACACAGGGATACAGAGGAAGCCAGGTGGAGGTGCCAGGGCCCATGAAGCAGGATTGGAAGAGTGCACACCTGCATGTCCACACTGAGAGGGGGACAGGCAGCTGAGGTCCCCCTGTGCAAAGGGGCCCCAAGCAGAAGGGCAGCCCTGGCTCAGACAGACTTGGCCTGGGGGAGGGAGTAAGGGTAGCGGGGAGGGGGGACATGCCATAGCCCCCAGTAGACTCAGAGCCACACAGTGAAGAAGGGGTGCTGTGGGTGGTGTTGGGGGACAAACAGTCCAGAGGGGGTAGGACTTGCAAGGTAAGGAAACACTGTGGGTGTGACCTAAGGCCAGAGGCTCTGGGAGCTAAGCACATTCCTGGGGACCCAGGGTGCACTCTGTCAGAAGCCCAAATGACCCAGATGGGAAAGGAAGGAGGATAGCTGAGGGGCTCCAGGCAGTCCCAGACCACTGCTCAGCAGGCGACAGTCAGATCTCAGGGTGAGTGGAGTACAGACTGGTGACGAGTGCCAGGGCCACAGTTGGACATGGGAGCGGGACTTGATGGCAGGACTGCTGGGCAGAAAGTTAGCAGAGGCAGAGCCAGCACATGCTCCTCCAGAGCCCAGGACAGCCCTGGGGACCAAGCTGCCACCGAGGATGGCTCTGCTGGAGCCTAAGGAGCCAGCAGCCTGGCCAGCTTCTATCCTTCTAGGCAGCCAGCAGGCAAAGAGCCCTGTGAGGGGGAGAGCCAGTGTCACCAAGCACTTGCCATGGGTGGGGTGGGGTGCTGGAGTCCCCAAGGGGAAGGGCTCAGGGCCTTGCACTAAGGGAGGGGCTGAAGGAGGGCCTGGAGTGGAAATCCAGATCTATCACCCTCTCCACGGGGGTGAGGCATGAGAGGCCCAGTGCTGTCATGGTGGGCATGTGGCAAGAGATGCAAGGGGCAGCTACTGTCACTCTTCTCTTTCCTGAGCCTCAGTTTCCCCACTTGTAAAGGACTCTAAGGGAGGTTGTGCCTTACTGGCCTGTTAGGAGTGAGACGGGGACACTCTTGGCTCCATTTGTCTATTCCCACTAAGTTAGAGTCCGGGACTCTCAGTTGGGGAGATCCAGCTGGGAGAGAGGGCACCTAGTGAGCCTCGAATTCAGGTGATGGAGTCCAGCCTGCTCTGGCCTCTGCTCATCCCATCAAGTGACGGCACTGGGCACAGCCTGGCTGCTGACCCAGGCGACAGGCCAGGGGGGCCCCATCTCAGCACCTTCTCTAGAGCAGGAAAGAGAGCCTGCAGCCATCAAGACAGACACCATGGGTGCTGGAGCAGTGGCGCTTGCCTGGCATGCATGAGGACCAGCACCGTATTCACAACTAAGTGTTGGAGAAACAAAGGCCAGATGAAAAATAGATAAAATCAATCCCCTCCCCCCCTAAAAAAACAAAAAAGACACTATGGAGAGATCTGCAGCGTCCTCCCGACACCGCAGCACCAGGGCTGGTGTGTTATATAGAGGGGCCCTGAGTGCTACTGGAGAAAGACCAGTTAGGGCACTGAGGCTGGTGCCCCCCACCCAGCCAAAGACCACTGTGTACCCAGGGCCTGTCACCCATGCCACAGGGGCAGAATATACAGCACAGTGGGAGTGGAGGTCTGAGGGCTGCCCCCAGCCCCCCAGGCAAAGGAATGGGCTTGTTTGTCATGGCTTAGGGCAGAGAGAGGTGAGAGGTCTCCCCCATCCTGGGAAGAATACCTTCAGGCAGGTATGGCTAGAGAGCCCTGAGCCAACAGGTTGCTGGGCTGAGTCCCTTCTCAGCCACACTGGAGCTCGGCAAGGAGGTGACTGAAGGAGGGAGGTGCTCCAGCAGTGCCCTCCTTCCTGCTTTGGTGCTAAAGAGCAGCAGCTCCATCACACGCACCCCAAAGCTGACCCCTCTGTGCTGGACTGACAGCCCACAGGCAGTGTGGCTCCAAAGCCCCATGGGGAACAGGCTGGCAGCCCCAAAAGTGCCCTCCCTGACTCCAGGACTGCCAGAACAGATATGGGCTGAGCAGCCCACAGTTGGCTGAGGCCCCGCCCAGGCCCTCAAGGGACAAAGCTGGTGTCTGGCCTCTGTGGCACCACCAGCCACTGGGTCACCCTGGCCAGAAGGCTCCTCCCTCCACTCAGCCAGGGCCCTCCTGGACTATCACTCAGGCCCTTGCCCTGGCCACTCCACCACATGGTGGCCCAGCCTGGCTCCTGCCTCTGCCTGGCTGACTCATGGGTCACCCCCTGCCCAGTAAGCAGCTCTCATCAGTCATGCACTGACTCCAGCGTGGTCAGCCAGGCCGTCTAAGGTGCCAGCCGGCAGGGGGCATGGCTGCAGAAGGAGGACAGGGGTGTCTCAGGGGCCCTGGAATCACCCTGAGCAGGGTCTCCCCCACAGGGAGGGGCCGTCACTCCTCTGGCATGCTCCACCCGCTGAGGATCAGGTGTGTCCAACTCAGCGACTTGTATTTATAGCTCTGGCTCTGGCCACCTCCGGGGGCAGTGGGCAGGGTGTCCGGTGGAGGTGGGGGCTTGTGTGCGTGCGTGCGTGGGTGGATGGGGCCGCCCCTGGGCAGGTGCTCCGGAGGGAAGGAATCCGAAGGTTGTCCCAGTCAGGGCACGGGAGGACAGGGTCCGTCTGGGTCCCGGGGAGGGGGAGGGTCTCGCTGAACGGGTCGGGGAGGGACCCGGCGCCCTGGCCCGCACCTGGCAGCGGCTGACGATGTCGGCGTCCGTGGCCAGCAGATCCACCACCTTGCCTTTGCCCTCGTCCCCCCACTGCGCGCCCAGCACCACGGTCACGCGGGAGCCAGTCGCCGCCGCCTCCTGCTGCATGCGCCCCCGCTTGACGCCGCCCGCGCCGGGGGGCCGGTCGTTGGAAGCTCGGGTCCCCGACATGCCGGCTTGGCTCGTCCGCTGCGCTGGGCCGCCCGGGAGCCCGCCTCGGCCCGCGCGCCCGCGCCATTAAATGCGGCCGCCCGGGGCGGGGGGCGGGCCAGGGGCGGGTCCAGGCGCGCGCGGTGACGCGTCCGGGTGACCTGCGGCCGCAGCTCCAGCTCCCGCGCCCCGCCGGCCAGCCGCGTACAGTGGCGAGTCTTTGGGGAGAGGCGTACGGACGGACGGCGGGGCAAACCGATGGCCCGAACGTCCCACGCAGGTGCGCCTGGCTTGCCCGCAGCCGGGGTCGCCGGACCTGCGGGCCCAGGACTTCGGGGTTCGGAACTCGGAGATGGCCATCGGCCGGCCACAGGACGCGAGTGCAGTTTGCAAGAGGGGGCTGTGTCTTCGCCGCGCACATGAAGGGTCCGTTTTTCACGCTGCACTTGCCCGCGGTGAACCCCAGAGTCCCTTGGGGGCCGCGGAGAGACGCGCCCAGCGCCCTCGCTGAGGTCAACGTCCTCCCTTACCCACCCAGGGCACGATGTGGCGGTGGGTCTGACTGTAACATGAAGGTGGGCCGCACCCAGCAGGGTTTCACTGCAGCCCTAAGCTCCCAAATGCGGGATAAAGGGACCATGTTGTCAGGGTCACCATGCCATTGCCAGAGCCTAGGTTTCTAAAAAAACCACACTGACCTCCCTCCTTTCCCACACAGAGGAGGAACAGAGGGCCAGAGAGGGAGGCCGCCAGGTGCATTCCACCTGGGCCTAACTTGGCCTTACAGTCCTTGAGGAGGGTAGCAGGGAGCTGGGAGAGGGGATGAAAGAAGAGCCCAGGGCTGGGGGGCTATCTGTCTTCACTCACACGGGCCTCTCAGTGCTATAGGGCCAGAAGCCCTGGCTCACAAAGCTGCCAGGTTCCTTGGGCCCCTGGGGTGGCTGTCAGGAATGTGGCAAAGAGACCAGGGTGATTGGACAATATCCACGCAGAATGGAGTGGCCCCTGGGCTTGTCCCAGCAAAGGTCACTGGCTGAGAGTGTGACTCCAGAGAAGTAGAGGGCTGCGCCCCTGCTCTTGGCCTTCCCCTCCTCCCTGAAGACCTGGCCCTGCCCCTAGCCTGGGGGAGAGGAGTTGTGCCAGTCTGTGCCACATCCCCAGAAGGGAGCTGCAGCCTTTACCAGCCTTTACTGGCCTTCCTCAGTGCAGGGGTGGGGCGGGATGTGAGTGACAGGACTCCAGCCTCTAGGAAATGTTGGGGCAGGGCAGGAGGCCACCCTAGGGCAAGAGCAGGCTGACAGCTCACTTCAGCGCTGGAGACAGGGGTGCAGCTGATGGGTCTAGGGACCCCAGAGTGGGCTGGGGTAGGGCACAGGCGGAAGGACACACTGTAGCATAAGGGGCCGAGGTGGGGGCTTGCCAGAGCTTCATTTCCCATCCCAAGCCACTGAGCCTGTGAGTGCCCCACCTGCCGACACACGATGGGGGTGCTTGCCCTCAGGGACTCTGGTTCTCCTTCCTGGGAGACTGGGGACTCAGGGTCAGTAGCCTGACCCACCATCTGCCATGAGGGTTTAAACAGGCCGTTCTGGACCAAGCACTGGCCTGGGGCACTGACTCCCCCAGGCTGGAGACTATAAATAGCCATGGGCTTGAATAGGGGGGGGGTCAGGGCTTTTCTAAAAACAGCCCTATCCAGGCAGCAGCTGAGGCCTTGCCAGTCACATGGCCCAGCCCAAATTAGAACACTCCCACCCCTGCAGTGGGCCTGTCACCAGGGTGGTGGGCAACCCAGCAGTCACAAAGCCTGGGGATTCCCGGCCTCATGGCTGTGCCACCTGGGACAGGTGGCCTCAACACCGGCTTGTGGGCCCAAAGGGACACCAAGGAATCACGTCGCAGTTGGTGGCCAGGATACATACTAGCGATCCATTTTTGCAGCATCCATGAGCTGCACAGTGCCAGGGCTCCAGCTCCTAGCGAGTTCATTTTTGAGCTGTTTGTAACTTGTCAGCTGATGTCCAGGTGGGCAGCGAGGACAATGACCCCTCCCTGCAGCCCAGAGCCCTGGCCTCTTGTCCTCTGTGGCCCCTGTGGAGGAGATATAATGGAGACTGACACTCACAGGTCCAACACTTGGCTGGTTTGCTTGGAGATTTATGGGGGACAGAAGAGGGGAGGTGCTGAGCTCTCGGACTTACACAGCAGCTGGAAGCTGCAGCTGATTTGCAGAAAGTTGGCCTGATTCTTAAAAAGTTAAACATGAGCTTGGCACATGGTTCAGCCACTCCTCCATCAGGCATCTGCCTCGGAGAAATGAAAACAGCCCGCAAGGCCTATCGTGCAAACACTGTCAGTGTTATTCACAAAAGCCCCACACTGGACCTGGCCCAGGCTCAGTGATGGATGAGTGCAGAAAAGGAAAGTGGCCCAGCCGTGGCCTGGAACCATGCAGCCAGGATGGACTGCAGAACGCCCCCATTGGAGCACAGTGACCTCCCAAAGCAGGCGAGAGGTGGTCACAAAAGGAACACGTCCATTGTTCCCTCAAACAAATGTCCAGAACAGGCAGGCAGGCCCTTGGACGTTGAAAGCTGGTGGGGTGGCGGACCCTTGCTGGCAGGGAAACGTCCCAGGCCTGGGTCACAGTGGCTTTACCACCTGTGAATTGGCCGAGTGCCCATTCTCGGATGAGATTTGCAGCATGTAGGTCATGCCCGGCTCACCACCGTGGCCTGCACCGTCCACCACCTGCCATGCCTGTCCTGTGCCCTGTGAGCACCTCCAGGGGAGTCCAGCACCCAGCTCAAGGCTGGGGTGGCCTGCCCGGGCACTCACCCCTGGCCTGGCTGCAGGCTCCCTAGACAGTGCTCAGGGAGGTCCCAGGGAGAAGCTGGCTAAAGACAGGATGCTGGGCAAAGGGCAGATGGAGAGCAGCAGCTTCCAGAGAGGGCAGGGAGGGCTGCCAGTCTGGCTCAGCGGCCTCCAGGCATGCGCAGGGGCATGGGGAGCCTGTCTGTCCCCAGCGAGGCTGCCCTGGCCCTTGCTTGCTGTGGGCGGGGGCTGCCGGTTGGAGGGGCCCTCCATCAGGGTGCCCTGCCTGCCTCCCTTCCCCAGGAGCACCTGAGGGGCCTGACTCCAGGCTTGGGGTCCTGCTGACTGGACAACGCGGATCAGCACGCCAGCCAGCCAGCCTTGCTTACGCCTTTATTTATTCCAGTGCTGGGCACTGAACCCAGTGGTACCTTACCATTGAGCTACATCCCAGCCCTTTCCAGTTTTTATTTTGAGATAGGGTTTAAGTTGCCCAGGCTGGCCTTGAATTTGTAGTCCTCCTGCCTCAGTCTCCCAAGTTGCTGGGATTACAGACCTGGCTGCACGTAACATTTCTTTAAAACTTTATAAGATTTTTTTTTAAAGAAAAGAGAGTGAGAGAATCTATTTTTTCATCTGGCCTTTGTTTCTTTGACACTTCCTTGTGTATGTGGTGCTGGGGTTTGAACCCAGGTCCTCACGCATGCCAGGCAAGCACTCCAACCGCCGAGCTACCACTCCAGCCCCCAATTTTTAAAAATTTTAATGTGACAGGTGTTTGCTGCAAACCGTCCACCCTCCCAGCCCCTCCATCCACTGTCCCGCTCCCTCTGTCCCCCTGCCCACCCCCTCTACCACGCTCTATGTTAGGAGTACTGAGGGAGGGTGCCCGTCCTCAGGCCCCAATTCCCTCAGGTGGGGGTGGGAGTGGCGCTGAAGCAAGGGACTGGAGACCCAGTCTGGGGCACAGAGCTGGGGCTGGGCAGCAGTGCAGATGTGGCACAGGCCCTGGCTCCACGCTGGAGCCTCCTGTTCCCATTCCAACAGGGCAGCAGACCTTGCTCTCCACTCACTGCCCACCCACCTCTCTTCCTTCACCTTCCCCACACCTCCCAGCTGTCATGAGTGGAAGACAACAAGGAGTTCGAACCCCTCGAGGCACCGTTCAGCACCCCTCTGCCCACCCCGACTCTGAACACATGGCCACAGCTGGCCAGGCCTGCCTTTTATTGGTCAAACTCCCTGCGGGCCTCCAACCTCCACAGCACACACCTGGGGGTGGGAGGCAGCAGCCACCCCTGACTCCCAGTAGCTGCTGAGCCACCAAGTGGCTGCCCAGGTGGACCCTTCTCATCTCCTGGGGCCAGTCCAGCTGTGTCCACAGGCAGACCCCTGCCTTTCTCCAAGGGCCAGACACAGCCGAGGCCTAGCGGGCCCTCTCCATCCCCAAGTCAGCTGCCCCAGAACAATGGGGCTCAGAATAGCATTTCAGTTAAAAAGCAGCTGAGCTGGTGGGAGGCAGGGCTGGGAGAGGCTGGGCCTTCACAGGGGCCATGTCTCAAGAGAGTTGTGGAGGTGAAGTGGGCAGACAGGAGGCAGGCGCTGCGGGACATGCAGGTGCAGGCTGGGCTTGTGGGTTACAGAGCAGATCAGCAGGCAGTGCGTGCACGTGGTCCAAGAGGGTGCCCGGCCCAGGGCACCAATGCCTGCTGGGGCTCTGTCCATAATGCCCCCAAGAAGGCTCTGGGAAGGCCCTGGCTGGGTAAGGCACAGAGTTTTGATTTCTCAGGGGCCCAGTCCCAGCCTGGTTCTGAAAAGTTTCGCTCAGCAGCACATCCAGCCACTCACTGCTCTGCCCAGGCCGGCCAGGGCTCTCACTTGGCTTTGGACTTGGGTCTGAGGCCTGTGGGGAGGAAGAGAAAATGACATCATTATAAACAGCTTTGCTGGGGACAGCTCTGGGTGCCTTCTTCTGGGTCCTAGGTCCCTGTACCCTTCTACAACCATTGCCAAGGCTGACTTGTGTATCCAAGGTCCACTATGACCCCAAGGTCTTTCTCTGGACTGCAAGATTCACCCAAGGGCAAGATGCCAACAAGATGAGAGCAGGCAGCACCTGTGGAGGGCACATTTCTAAAAGGTTTGGTGTCCTGAGCTTCATCCTCTGCTGAGATGGGACCATGAGGCCCAGTTCCCCCACATTGCAGACGCCTATCTGGAGCTCTAGTCATGGCTGCCTGCTCTCCACTGCATGCTGAGAGCCCCAGGGCTCCATGCCAGCAGCCCTCTTGCCTGGGCTGCCTCCCCAGCTGGCCCCACAGGTGCCCTGTCCAGAGGCCCTTGCTCAGTCATTCTGGTGGCAGGCAGTGTCCTGGGATCCCCAGAACAATAGGCAGACTTGGGTTTGAAAACCCACTGCCTAAAGGAGATGGAGATAATAACTTGAGCAGAAGCAAACAGAAATCAGTCCCCGCGGGACTTCAGGACAGGAGCAGCAAGGCCCTGGTGGCAAGTGGGACCTGCAGGCTATGCTACTACAGGGGCTCAGAGCGGAGGCTGCTGATCCAGGGACAGGCAAGACAGCCCCACTGGTCCCCATGAACATGGCAGCCCATGCTCAAGAGGCACATGGCAGAGCACTTGGGGGCGGAGCTCCAGCAGGTGTGATGGACAGGTGCACTGTGCTGCAGCCGGGGTGGGAGGAGGCATGTGGGTCTGGTGCAACCCTGGTTGCAGGGCTTGCACCGTGGGAGGTCTGTGACACCACCACCTTGGCCACGGGTCGGTGTCATGTCAGGAAATGCAGGATACCTGGGCCCTCCTCAAGGCTCTGTGCTAGGCTTCCTGCCTCCACTCGGGGAGGCAATCAGAGCAAAGGAGTCTCCCAAGATGTCAGGGTCAGATGAGGCTGGAACGTGCTAGAACAAAGGGCACTGAGGAGATGTGATAACTAAACACTGGTTCTGGGCAGCATCTTGTTTCCAAAGGTACCAGAGCATCAACTCCAGGAGGTGCAATTGGGATAGGGGCACATCTGCCCGGCTGCTGAGAGGTGTCTGGTGGCCCTGCACCTGGGAGATGTCCGTGGAGGATTGAGGGGCAGGTCAGGACACCCACATGACACAGATGGCTAACTAGTGTTGTGGGGCAAGGTGGCAAGGGATTAGCAAGCCTAATTTTTGTGTTTCCAGGAGAAAGCGCTGTTCATCCTGATCTCGTGAATGTCCAGTTGGAGTCGCGTTTTTCCAAATGGAAAGCTGGGAGACAAGGAGGGTAGGGTTTCGTCCTGGGGCCCTTCGGCCACCAGATGGCAGTTCTATGGGGAGGATGGAAGTCAAGACAGAGCCAGGATGGCGCACACGTGGCTCTGGACCTTGGCCACACGTGGCTACCAGCCCTTCAAGCCCACAGACTGGACGTTCCCACTGTCCCCCATGCCCAGGGCTGCAGCTCTGCGGTGGACGTGGTGCTAGTTAGCCCAGACAGCCAAGCTGAGACAGTAGCCCCAGGAAGCAAAGGCCCAGGTCGAGGGTGAAGGCTGGGCCCCGGCAGCGAGGGCAAACTGTAAAAAGAAGTACACCTTCTGGTCTTGCCGATGGCACAACAGGGCCCACCTGGTTCCTTGATCCTGAGCCTTGGGCCCAGAGGTCAGCATGTGCACAGCGTGAGCAGGCTGTGGCCACCTGGGCAACGTGGGAGGTGTGGGGCCACTTCGGCCAGTGCTCACACCCTAGAAGACCAACTTGACACGGGATGGAAGAAGCCTGCATCTAAACAGAGCCTGCTGTCTCAAGGACTTGGCCACAGGGGCATGGGCTGTCTACCCTTGTCCCTGGCAATGTCTGCCCCTGGGACTGTCCCTGTCTTTCTACAGCCTCCATGGGATCATGTTTGGCTAGCACCTGGGCCACAGCAGGGCTAGAGTGGGTCCCGGGAGCCCAGCCTTGTGCATGGACTCGGAGTGAAGGTGTTCTCCAAGGGAGCCAGATCAGCAAAGCTGCAGGGTTAGCGCACACAGTGAGGGCTTTGACACGGGACAGGAGCAACCTCAGCCTGTCCTGCTGGGCCAAGGGATCAAGCCACCCCCAAAGACCTGGCACTGTGCCTACAGAGGCCCCAGCGTCCCGAAGGTAGCTGGGGTCGGTCCTGTCTGCCCACCCTCTCGAGGCCTATGTGCCTGGCAGCCAGCTCTGAGGTTGCGTCCTGCCCTGGCAGAGGTGGTGCCAGGGAAGTGAGGCCTGGCAGCCAAGCCTTCCCCAGCAAGGGTGGGATGCAAAGAAGCTGCCATCAAGAGCCATGGGCATTTATACCCGGGAAGCGGGGAGCCTGGAAAGAGGCCAGGGTTAGTGTCTAGGAGGCTGACAGCAGGCCCAGGCCCCAGCGCCTGCTTCCACCATTAGTCCATACAGTGGCAGGTGGCGTACATACCTCACTGGATCGCACACAGTCTTTTTGTTACGTTAGCGTCAGAACCAGGGGCAACCTCTGCTTTCAAATAAGAGAGACTGCACTCAGTAGCCTGTCACTCACATGCTACCCTGAACTCTGGGTCAGTGGGGCTGTGGGGTCAGGTCAGCCACGCCAACACCCTTGGGGAACCAGTGCCCTGATTCTCTGGCCGCTGAGCCAAATGAAGCTGTGTGCCCAGGGGACCTGGCCAGGTCCACCCTGCACCCACGCCCTGTGGGGGTGTGTGGAGGCGGAGTTAGCAGGTTAGGGGTGCAGCGACCAGGCAGTGAGGCCCCCAAGGCTGCCCCCACTGCAGTGCTGTGCTTGCCCCGGGCGGTGCCCAGCAGTATTCACCCTCTCTCCTGGTTGCTGGTCGGGCCTGCAGCACCCCATGGGGAAGGGGAGGGACTGGCTGGATAGCGGAGAGAGGTCCAGCCTGGGTGAGCTTCACGTCCACTGCAGGCCCAGAAGCCCCGCCCCCACGTGTCCCTGGCCCCTCCAGTTACCTTCCTGGCTCCTTGAGGGGCGCTTCTTCCTTCGCTTGCTTGTCCCCTTTGAGGCCCGGCCTCGGGCCCTGGGGAGCGTGCCAGACCCTGAGGAGTCCGTCACTGTGTCCTCAGAGAAGGACTTGTCCAAGGATGTGTCCAGGGCAGACTCTGGGGCTGTGTCCTCCTCATCCTCATCCCCACCGGGGCCTGTGGCAGGGGGACCAGCGCTGCGGCTCTTGACAGCGGCATCTTCCAGTCCCTCGTGAGTGCTGCGGGCCCCGGCCTGTGGCATGTCCTGCAAGGCTCCGGGCTCCTCACTGTCCTGGCTTGAACTCCTGGCCCCAGGGGGCTCATCACCAGAGAACTGGAGGGGCTTTAGGGCCCGGGCATCTCCCAGAGTCACTGGCCAGGCCCCCTCGCAGGGCTGGGGGTTCAGGGTATCCTCAGGGGCTAGGACATCGCTGGCGTCCACGTACCAGGAAGAGCGCCTCTCCGAGAGCCGAGGACTGCCCTCCCCCGCAGAGGGCTGCGGGCTGGGGGTCACGGCATCCATGAGGTCCCAGCCTTGTGGCTCCCCAGCCACTACAACATCAGAGCCCTGCTTCGAGGCAGGGTGGCTTGCGTCCCCACTGGGACCTGGTGCAGGGTCAGTGGAGGCTGCTGTGGATGGAGGGGCACCTGAATAGGGCCATCACAGCCACTCTGGGAAGCCTTCCTGACCCCCACCTTGGCTGACTCTTTAAATCCACTGCCTCAGGGGTTCCCAAGTGTGGCTTCCCACAGGCTGGACAGGGGCCAGCGTCCTCACTCTGCCCACAACAGGGACAGTGGAAGACACCAAGGGCCACATGAGCCACCCCATCCCCAGGTCCTTGAAATGGCCAAGAGTAGGAGCCTCTCCCCCAGGGTCCACCTGTCCCACCACCCCAGATCCCCTAAGCCCCAGGGATGCCTGTGGATGAGCCACCACCCCATTTCTGGCTTGGGTCTCACCGGGCTCTGGGGCTTTTGGGAGTTCTGCCGAGGCTGCCTTGCTGCCTGCCTCAGTGTCCCCTCGGCCACGGGCCGTCTTCCGCAGCTGGAAGCCCTTCCTGATGTCCGCCAGCAGGGCGTCAATCACACACACCTCCTCCTGCCTTCCGGGCCCCTTCTTGACTGAGGAACCCAGAGACCCTTAGAGAGCTGCTCTCAGCCCCCAGGAGAGGTCTGGGGTGTGGGCAGGGCTATAAGGTCTGGGGCCAGAGAAGAGTGGCCCCCACCCAAGTCAGGAGCCCGGCCTCACCAGGTTTCCCATCCTCGCCCCTTGGCCTCCGTGCCTCCTCCTCTGCCAGCTGTTGCTTCCTTCTCTCCGCCTTTGCCACCTGCTCCTTCCTGTCCTTGTTTTCCTGCTCAGACAGACAGGAGCCCTGTCACCCCAGCCTTCCAGCCCTCAGTCACCCTGTAAGCCTAGGGTGGGTGTGTCCTCTCCCTGAGCCACAGGGGGAGTAAGGAACAGGCCAGCTGAGTCACAAGCCTGCACCCACCCACACCTCCAGGATTGAGGGCAACTTCTGCCCATGGCCTTTCCTGGTCCACTCCCACCTTCAGGGCACGGGTGAAGAGGTCCCGGAAGGTCTTCATGGTGCTGAAAGTGTCCTCCAGGGACAGCTGCTGAGGGTCTTCACACAGATAGTCAGCCAGCTCCAGCTTCTTCTGCTCGATGGTCTCAAACACCTCATCCAGAGCCCGGGAGGCCACGATGCTGGCCTGGTGGCAAGGGCGCTGTCACCACCCAGGGCTTCCAGGGTGGGCCCACAGGCTGCAAGAGGTGGTGGCCACCGCCCACAAGCAGGCCTCAGCACAGGGTGGGGCACAGCTGGTGCCTTGGTTCTTCCCACTATTCATGGGGTCTACCAGGCAGCCTCAGCGGCCAGCCCCAGGGCCCATCCTGCTTGCCTGGAGGCGCTGGGCATACTGTTCCTGCACCTCAGGGATGGAGGTGGACACCTTCCGCTCCGTGTCCAGAAGCTTCTTCAGGTTGGTGCTGGCTTCAGAGCGGATGACCTCCAGGTTGATCCTGAAGGGCATCGTAGAATTGGATATGTTCAGGGCACAGCGGATGTCCTGCCATGCTGGGATGGTGGTGCCCTTGCCCACACCTGCCCGGCCTCATTCTCTGTATACTCTAGGTGCTAGAGGTGGTCGGCTCTGACCCCACAGGCCCTTGCTAAGTGCTGGGTTAGGACACTGACTCTCATGGTCAGCCTGCCCCATCAGCGCTCCCTCCAGGTGGCGATGCTACCTTCCTGGTCTGTTTCCTTGTCTGCACCTTGGGGTGGCTCAACCTGGCCTGTGGGCTATCATGAAGGCCAACCTTGTAAAGTGGCTGAGTCAGCCCAGATCACTTCCTGTCCAGGCCTAATTTCCCTGTCTAGACCATACAGGGACAGGCTATGGCAGACATGAGGTCCTGTCCCAAAGTGAGGCTGTGCTTTGGCTGAGAGACCTAGCCCTGGCCAGGGCGTTATGGCGGGGACTAGAGGTCAGGGCTAGAGGCCTGGGCCCTGAGGGGTTGGGGCTGGTGATAGCCACCTACCCTGCTGCCTGGGAGGGCTGCTCCAGGTCCCGGGGAAGCTGCAGGAGGTCTGGGTGGCTTTTCTCCACTTCCTGCAACGGGATGTGTCTGGTGAGACCCCTTTGAACCCACATGGACCTGGGGATGTCCTCTAACTCTCAGCAATGAGGATCTGGGCGTCCTTAGCCTGGGCCCTCCTGGGGCCTCCGGACCTTTTCCTCAGGTCTGGATTCGCTTTTCTTTGGGACCCTCACACCAGACAGGGTGGGTGTCCTCAGGAGGGATGGAGACTGGCAGATCCTGGGAGGTGGGGGTCGGGGCTTGGGTAGAGGGTACACTCCAGCCTGCAGGTCCTGCTGGTGGCCTACCTCTAGCACATGGTGCAACAGTGTCACCCGGCTCTGCTGGGACTTCGTTTCCGTGAGCTTCAGCAAGGTGCTCATCTTGAAGCCATCAGCGTCACCTGTGTGGCTGCCCTGCGAGGGGCAGGGAATGAGTCTCCCTGCCTCCCGAGGGGCCTGGGGGACTGAGGGGCAGCTCCCTGACTCACATAGTTGAGGAAGTTCCCGATTTTCAGGATCAGCTGGCAGAAGACGGGCAGTCGGTGGCTGGTGAGTAGGCCTGTGGGTGGGTGGGGCTGCAGCAGGGGGTGCAGGCCCAAGGCCCCGGGTCTGGGGTCTGGTTCCTTCCCTCCCCACCCTTCAGGCCCCCTGCCCAGGCTCAGCCAGCATGGGGAAGGACACAGGGTGTGGTGCGGGCTCAGTGGGTATGAGCCGTTGCCCTCCAGGCGCTGGGGCTCTGGAGTGGAGGTCTCCTCCATGTTGGTGTTCACTGAGCCCCCATCCCTGGGGACAGACACCTATCACCCTGTTAATCTGGCAAGGACACCAGGTTGCCAAGAGGAGCCTTCTGGAACCGTGACTGCCCTGGTTCTCAGCTAAGCAGCCCTGGGGCGGTGGGGAGGGCAGCCCTCCTGGCTCAGTGGTGGAGATACGGGTAGATGTCCACTGCATACGCCCCTGAGAGAAGTGTGCTGCGCCTTGGTCACCTGGGCCCTCCTGTGTCCTTGTCCCATGGCCTGGCAAGCCATGGCCCATTCCCCACAGAGGTGGCAGTGTGCATGTGCACCTGTTGTACGCGTCAGAGATGTGTGTGCCCGACACCGTGTGCAGACGTGGGCATCCAAGCACACGTGTGACTCCGGCGTGGTCTCTGCTGAGCAAGTGTCGGCACCCCATGGGCCTTCTGCAGCCATAGTGACACTGCCCGTGGCAGCAGCCCCAGCCCTTCCAGCACAGCCCCCACCAGGCCCCCAGGCTGCAGCCCCACTCACTCTCGCAGGCGGTAAGCACCAGCTGGGCCTTGGGTCGCACCATGTCCAGCACAATGGCCGTGCCCTCGCACAGCAGCATACACTCCACCCGCAGCTGGTAGCTGGTCCAGCAGAGCAGGGGTCAGAGCCTGAGGCTCCCAACGCTACCCGGCTCTGCAGCGTGGGGGCCCTGTGTCTACTGCGCAAGGAGCTCTGGCTTTGGTGGCCAGGGCAGAGGCGGGGTCCCACAGCCTGGTCCCCGTTCCACATGCTCATTCCTGGGCCAGCCTCCGGGACCAAGGTGGCGCCCATGCAGAGGCCTGGAGAAGACGCTGGCTTCCTCAAGAGGCCTCCTGCTCCACTCTTTGAGGGGAGGGGCAAGGGACATGGGGCAGGAGTGACATCACGCCCAGGGGCTCTCCTCCAGTCCCGCTTTGGCTCCAATCCCTAGTTCCCCTCTACATTTTCTCTGCCCTGGGCTCTGGGGTCATGGGCTGCGTACTCACCAGGGAATGTCCAGCAAGAGGACGTAGAACCGGTCAGCACTAGCCAGCTTGGCTCGGTCCTCTGAGAATGTCCGCAGATTCTCGATCTGCCGGGAGCAGTCCATGGGGCAGTGGGCACAAATGTGCACACCGCCTCCTCCTCCAGAAGCCCTCCCAGACTCCCAGCTCCACAGCAGGCACAGCTGCTGTGGCTCGCCAGCCGTATGCTGCCCTTTCCCGCCTGCCTAGGTGGCCCACTCACCTCATGCTTCTCTGGAAGGAGCTTCAGGAGTTGTTTGAGAACTTCTACATCAAACCTGGCTGTGTCCCCAGCTCGGATCATAGTGGTGACCTCCTCGTTAGAGCTGACAGGGTGAAGGGATGGAGGTCACAGAGAGGGTGAGCTGTCTGCCCAGGGCCATACAGTAAATGAAGATGGGGCTCAATAGCTCACTTCCTGTCTGTATTCCCCTTCTAGAGGGCTGCTCAAGAGATGGGGGAGGGTGGGGACGGCTCAGGGTCACCCAGTGAGCTCCATGGCAGTGCCTGGTAGCACCAGCAGGGAAAAACCTGGGGGCTGGGAGGCAGGCCACGTGACTTGGCCCGGGGGGGGGGGGGTCCTTCCATGCTCTCTTGGCCTGTGCTCTTCAAGAGCCTGGTCTGGTGGCCCCCTGCTGGAGTGCTCTTCCTGCCCAGGGGAAGGGGCATGTGCTGCCCCAGGCTGGCCTGCAGAGGGCACTGTGGGGCCAGGCTGGCTGAGGCAGGCCGGGCTGCTAGTGGGGCTCACCACTTAAAGTGCTTCAAGAAGATGTTTAGGTTCAGGCTCTTCTTGGAGTCAAGAAAAGTGACCTGGAAAAGCACCACATGGTTGGTACCCAGAGGGTGGCAAGGGGGGACCCGGCGACCCTGCCCCATTCCCACCTCCTTGGGCTCCTTCCTGGCTGGGGTAGCCACGGGCTCCTTGGGCTTGGCCGTGGGGAAGGAGAAGAGCCGCTCGATGCTGGAGAAGTCAGGCTCCACCACCTCAGTGCCGGGGCTGCTGAGCGTGGCCCACATGGAGTTGCGCTCTGTGGGCCAGGGCCAGGAGAGGGCTGTCACCGAGGCTCGCGCCCATTCCCAGCTACGCCCAGGCCTCTGAGGGCTGTCAAGGCTGTCCTGCCTGGAGTCCAGCCCGGGCCAAGCACACAGCAGGCACTTAGTAAGTGCCTGGCAAAGGAGGACCCCTGGCTGCTCTGCCACCCTGGGCAGGCATGTGGACACATGTGTCGTGTGGTGGGCGACCTGACCTCTGCCTGGCCTTGGCCTCTCCTGAGCATCAGCACCCAGGCCCCAGGGAGCCATGCACAGGGTAGGGCCTGGGCTGCAGCCCACAGGCATGTGCGCAGGATGAGAGGATCCTCAGAGGTAGCCTCGGTCCTGCTCCACCCCTGCCCCACACCGAACCCCATGGAGCTGGGCCCAGAGCGGGAGTGGACGCGCACACAGCTGACCTGCCCAGGAGGGCCCATGTGCAAGAAGCACACCTGCCCTCTCCCAGCACCTTCCAGAAGGCACCTGCCTCTAGCTCTGGAGCCTCACCTCGGGCCACGTTGGATGGAAGTTTCTGCCAATTTAGTTTCTTCATGCGCAGCGTGGGAGGGTTCACCCTGCGGTGGCTGGGGACCCAGGCCGAGCCCAGGCTGTGGTCCACATGGGGCGTAATGAGCTCTTCCACATTATCCACAGGTAGGGGTGGAGGGGCAGGAGGGCCCCGGCCCACCCCAGGTGGTGGGGGAGGAAGAGGGGGAGGGGGTGGGAGGAAGGTGCTACAGGAGTCAGGTAGGGGAGG